>OX637342.1:1165452-1344948 GCA_951799405.1 Agapetus fuscipes | reverse complement strand
CGGCAGTCGCAGAACATGCTCTACAAGATGGGCATGATATTTGTTTTTCTGAAACCAGCCTTCTACATTCAACCCGACATTATCACACCAGAATGGCCCAAGAAGCAATAGAGATCTTCAAACACAAGAACAATTTCAATAGGAAGGAGGAAACGACAAGAATCGACAAAGTGTGGAATCCAGCTCTACGTCGCTGCACAATCAAGCCCTTGAAGCCTTGTCTTAACAAAAATTATGTAACAAACATTAATGACTGTGGGCTGGAAAACCACTCTCTCCACTCCAATGCTCAGTTGTCCCAAAGGAAATCTGAACGCTTGGCCGAAAAACGGAAGAAGACGAATAATACAGGGGGTGATGATATGTAGAAAAAGTCCTTATATGTGTAATTTCTCTTACATATATTCATAGTTTCGCAATACAATTCATAGATGGTGCTTTCAAAACAACAAACACACACTGTAGAAGCAAGATGGTAGAAATATAAGCCCTCATTGCATACACACTGACATCACAGTTCTCATCAAGATCTTCATCATCATCATACTTCACGCTGAAGAAGCCCATCGTAGAAATGGGCGAAACGTCCGGAAGCTCCAGCTCCCACAGACCACGGCAACAGATCCCGGAAAACTTCACTCCAGCATCATCAGCCGGCCGTGTAAGCCTAAATCTCTTATTCATTTTCTAAATTCATTGTTTTTTTTTATATACGAGACCCTTCCACTTATATTAACATTATTATATAAGTATTTTTCATATTGCATTCTTACCACTTTCGTTTATGGCAAAAATATATATATATTATAAAACATTCAAGGTATAAAACAACGCAACGGGTATCTATTTATATTTTGGAACTTTTTTTTATTTTTTAATATTTCCATGGACCGAAAAAAATATTCCGAAGGGTGCCTGTCATTACAAGTTGCGTCCCATACCCCAAATATTAAACCGTAGGTACGTTGTAACTCAACCATAGCGTTTTACTAAACACGTATTTAAACTTAAACGCTCTCTGGAGGTGCTTTTTGGTTTAAAGAGCGTTTCTTTTTTGAGAACACGTTATATTTGGTACTCTTGGTATAGGAGAAAATACTGGTGTGTTAAGATTCTGAAGGAGGACTTATCAAAGTGAGCCAATACATCCCGCGACTCAAATTTGAGACATTTTGGCGTACAGAGTCGGCCGCGAAAATATTCATAGTTTTTTTTTTTTTTCAGCTTGTACCATAATAATAAAAACAATATTAGGATGATAAATCGCTCCACCAGTTCTTGTTTTTCCTATACGCCAACCTTGTCAAATATTACTTTTTCATGCAGTTGTCTTAAGAATCAAATTCTACACAATCTGAGCTAAGAAAACCCGTAAAAGTCGAAAATGTGAGAGTTCTTTTGAATATTTTTAAAATAAATTTATTGTTTTCATAAGACACATTGGTCCAGTACACATGCAAACATTGCTCATGTTAAATTTTGTCAATGGCGTATACTTTCCTATTTTTGTGTTCAATTCAACCCAAAAATCAAAAAACTACAGTCAAGGTTCGCTCTGCCTTCATAATAAATTAGAATCTGTTTTCAATTCAGAATGTATGGTACATCGATCAGCTGCTTACACGGCACCCTGTTTTATTGCTTGCTATTAAATTGGAATTTGTTTTTGTTTGTAAATGGATATTTTGTATTTGGATATTATTATTTAATGATGTATAAAATGTAATTTGTCGTGTGTGTATGTTCCTTGACTTATAGGTTGGTATGCGGCTGACCACCCATGCTGTAAAAATGGTTCACTTTGCCAATGTCACCCCTGTCTCAGGGAAGGACGGCAAGAGTTGCAGGGTGTATGTCCATTTGAGATTTGGTTTTTATGTTGTAGGTTCACATGAGGCATGTGCAAGCGCGAACTTGTACGTGTCTGGTTGTGAGAATGCATGTAATGTGAATCTCCAATGTAACATATCCTTGCAACTTAGATTAGATTAGATTAGATTAGATTAGATACCATATATTTCCGATCGTAAACATACATGGAGCGATCAACTCTTTGTATTTGTTCGAGATTGTGTGAGTGCTTACTCGAATATTCTAAGTAGAATGTTCTGGCAAAATCTTTCATGTGTCAGTTGTCAATGTTTCGAGAATACTTCTTATTCTCACCTATAAATAGAGACCGAGATGCTCTGCAGCCAGACTAGCATCCAAGCCATCGAGATATACACTTCAAAAGCAACTTTGTGTACAAACCGAATGCAATTCACATCTATTTTATTAGATTTTGTAGGGTTTGTGTATTCACACAGTAAAAATTCATTTTATTTAAAATAAAATATTGTTTTCTTAAACGTAGTTTAATTTTCACAATAATATTTTATTAAATTGAACCCGGTAAAGTCATAACAACGTTGTTTTTTTACAATAACAATTTCAGGTTGTAGCTCAGAGGCGGCTCTGACATTTGATGTGTGGTATATGACATGATTTGGCTCACGTGTGCCGTGCTTACATAAGGGCAATATCTCCTTGCCATGCCACTCACGGCTCCTACGGCGCCTTCTGTCGCGCGCGTGTCAAAAAAATACTTTTGCCTCCCTCCCGACAAAACTGCGGGCCGCCCCTGTTTGTGAATCTCTACCTCATACAGGGTGTCCCACAAGTCATGGATAGGCTTTTACCAACTGGTCAGTATACCTGGACTTATAGATTGGTTTGTATGAAGCTGTAAAAATGGTTCACCTTGCCAATTTCACCCCTGTTTCAGGAAAGGTCAGCAAAAGTTGCATGGTTTATGTTCATTTGAGGTTTATTTGTTGAATTGTAAGTACGCATGCAGTAATTGTAAGTGCATTTTTACATACGTGTTTGTTTACGGGCATGCATTTAATGTGAATTTTAAATATGCTATATATCTGTGTAACTTAGATTATAGATAGATTGGAAGAACGAAGACCCCCACAAGATGGACCGATCAAGTTAAGGCAACAGCAGGTACCTTGGTGGATGGAGCCCTGCAGGCAGCGCAGTCAAGAGAGAACTGGAGAAGATTGGTGGCTTCCACAAGGGTCACAACCCTCCGCTATCAGGAGTAGAATGAAGTAGAAGTTTTTATTAAATTAATTTAAATACTTTACACAATAATATTTTTCACTTTGACTGTAATAGCAGCTACTAAAGTTTTTTAAAAAAAGTAACAGGATAAGGGTTGGAGTTTTAACATTGTGAAGGTTCATTTTAAATTGATAATGTAAAAATATAAAAAAACAAAGCTTAAAAAAAAGTTATTAAATTTTCTCGAGCGCTTTCGGTGTGAACAAAAGTTGTTCTCTTGATAATGGTGTGATAGCACTGAAAGCGCCCGAGAAAATAAATAAACTTGTGAAGAAAACATAGTTTATTTTTATTTTACAAAAGTAGTAACATTAATGAATTTAAACCAATTGCGTAGTTTTTTTTTTAAATCAGCACATTTTTTTCACTTAATCGCAGCGGGTCAAAACTAGAGGTCAATAAATTTATGGTTGCAATTTTTTCCTACAGTCTTTTTCTACAAGGTTATGTTAAATTTATTTTTTGTACCTTAAACATCTCAGTTCTTTTTCTCTTCTTTATTTGGTATGTCATATTGTGGACTACCGGTTGATAAAAGTTTGCGCATGACTTACGCAACACCCGTGTATGAAAAAACAACTTTTGCCGTCAAAATCCACGAAAAGGTAAACACAAGACCCTGCCCGTTGGAGGCGTTTTTTTTAAACTTATTTTATTTTTATTTTTCGTCAATTTGTTTCCGTTCCCTTTACGTCAACTTTCTCGTTTTAATAAAAGACGTGCAAAATTGGAATATATGAATATTTCTCTGTGTGGCATACTTTTTGTATGAATATTGAGTTGATAACTTAAAAAAAATACGAGTTTTGTTTACAAAATAATATTGTATTTTAAGTTGTTTGATTTAATACTTTTAAAAGAAAAAACAGGGTTTTTTAATCGTCATAGAAAAACAATTCAAAAATTGTTTTTTCATAATGTGGCCGAGCGAGTCAAGACGGTGATTTGACTGGCGTGTTTGAAATTAAAAAAACGCCGGTTCGAGTCCCATCGGAGCCCTTGATGATAGCTTGAATAAATATATCATGAAGTTATTAAAAAATATTAGTTCATTAAATAAAAATAATTAATTATGAATAATTGGCCACCGAGAGCAAGGGTTCGATCCCCACCGAGAGTGTCAGAAATTATTTCCCGTGTCGGTGTTTATTTAAAACCTAAAATAAATACCGGTAAGGTTTACTCAGCCTTTACAAGAAATGAGAACCAGCCCCCTCGGAAGCTGAGAAACCACCATATTGGCAACGTGTTCAGCCATCCTCTGCCTGCAGTTCTCTTGATGTCGCCCAGCCACCTCAGATGGGGTCTATATAGTTACTGCATTACACTAAGGCTCAGTATTTTCAACGTTAGCTAATGTGTGATTGGCAAAGTGAACCGTTTTTTACAGTATGGGTGGTCAGCCGCATACCAACCTATAAGTCAAGGAACTAATAATATCGATGGGTGAAGCTATTGAATTATTTAGAAACCTTTCCCGACTAAGTCGACTGAATCACTAATTTACATTCCGACTCAGACAAACATTCAGTGAAATGCCGTAGACTTGTCTGATTGAATAATTGAAGGTCAGCCAAGATTTCCTCAGGAAAAGACGTTCACCGTCATCCAATCTCTTATCCTGCTTACTCCGATTGGGGGGTGGGTCACATAACAGAGACAGAAATACATTATTTGGACGCTAAGGTCTATTGATCAAGACTTAGATGGCCCAAGGGGTCTAATGGCTGTTTAAGCCAACGATACTTAAGTTGTATATAGTAGCTCTAGTTGCTTTTGGTGAAAAGACAATATTCAGAGTTTCTCCAGACCCTCCTCTTATTCAATTATGTTGTATTTATTTTTACATGACTTTTACGATGTCTTAGATAAAAACACTGAAGAAGTGCAGAGAGTTCACTATATTGTGTCTAGATTATTCCATTCAGCACGCTGGAGTATTAACTAGAATACTCCAGACACACACACGTACATTCTCACTATCATTTCTATGGTTTTAATTATTTTCTTCTAACATTTGCATTTTTATCATTTTGTGGTAATTTAGCGTTTGATGTCCTGATCCTTTGTAGCACGACTGTTAGCTGCGTAGTGTGGTATTTGGACGCAGTCGTTCATTTAACAATGTCGTGATGTGGCAGTTGATATCATGATTCTTTGTGGCAGGCTTGTTAGCTGCTAGTGTTGTGTGCAGACGCAGTCGTTCAAGGAATAAAACAATGCGCCAACTTATCTCCTTGCTGACACTGGTGCAAGAAAGTAAAAATTAAAAGTTAAATTCTGAGCTCGATGGCTTGGTTTAATCAAAAAAGCAAAATGGCTGCAATCTACAGTGAGGAGAGCATGCATGAAGATAGTGTTGAATGTTGAGGAGATTAAAGAAGTCTGCAACGATAAAACAAAGTAGAGACACACCTAGGCAGGTATTGGCTACCTGTAGCGGAATGGCGGATGTATACAAGACATATTGCCTACTTAACTGTAACTCCTGATTCATAAACAAGTAATCACTCAAGTATCACTCAAGTTTCGATGAGTACGTTGGTGAACACTATCACCGCTCTTTCATCAGATCATCAGCCTTTAGGAATTCAATTTGGGCGGGTCAGAGTATAAAACTTTACATTAAAACTGAACCACAGCGTAAACCAAAAAAATCTATAGAACCTGACACAGCAGGTGTAGTGAGCGTTTTGAGTTTAATACATTTTTAGTAAACGGTCGGATCGAGTATAGATTTAAACTTGGGGCTTTGGTATCTCAGACCACCTTGTTTTAATATCATACAAATTACATGGTGAGGCCAATTCTTTTGTTCGACCAACGAGACGGTAATTTGTAGTTTGTTTTAGAGATGGTTGGTCTGAACGTCTGGTTTAAGGGAAGCTCATGTTATGATTTATATTGGGTTCACTTTTAAAAAAATAGCACTTGAATTTAAAAAAAAAAAAAGATTATTATACGGTTCACTCTGTAACTTCTTTAATGTCGGTTTCACGGCTTGGGCTTTAACGGATCACTGAAAGATTCCAGAACTGCAGCCTATACTTCACTTTGCCAATGTCAACACTGTTTGACAACCAGCTGACCTCAGTGTTTGTCCGTGCGAGGTTGTAGTTGCTGGAGACATCAGCTCCATCAGGTACCCCGGAGCTCTCCTACGCAGTGCTTTAAAGGGGAGGAAACTGACTTTGAAGGTGATCCTCTCAGGGATTTTCAGCCAACTTTCATACTAAACAAGCCCATAGTAGATATGGACGAAAGGTTTGAATGCTCCAGCTCCCACAGACCAAGGCAACAGATCCCGAAAAACATCTCTCCATCGTTTATGATCTTGTTTCAAACATTAATTCAATACAAAATTATCATTGTCTTGTCTTGTATCCTGCCGCCATTCCTCTAGGGGGGGCCGTTACCTCCACACAAGTGCCTCCACTTGACTCTGTCCTTGCATACTTCTTTCATCTCATCTAATTTCATCACTCTTTTCATGCATGCTCTTCTCTTGTTTCCACTCTGTAAATTCCATTCATTCGCAATCTCACTTATCTGATCAATCCATTGTTTCCTAGGTCTTCCCCTTCCACGCTTACCTATTACATCATGTGTATTATAAACTATATTTGGCGTGTATAAGGTCAAGTAACTTTTGTTTGGTTATTAAATACCTCTGCTTACCCAATGCAAATTAAATTATCAACAATATTTTCTCTTGTGCCTTATCTTAAAAGCTTATCCAAGGCTCTCACAGCGATACCATGAACATGGCTTTAGGAGACTTCGTATCGGCGAGTCCATGTGGAGATTTCTAGATTACCTTAATGGGTCAGGAAACGCTAAATAAAAGAGGAAACTTAGCTGTACATGTAAGAATATTATCATTAATATTTCCCGTATAAAATCTGTAATCTTAGTTGAAAAGATTTATTAACGTTTGAAATTCATTTTAAATGCATGCTCATATGCACTGTTTGGTTCAGAGAGGACTTATAAATGAAATTGTCTTTAGACATTGTAGACAATCTAAGCTAAGAAAAAACGTAAAACACAATAATGTGAGAGTTGTTTTAAATATTTTCAAAATCAATGTAGGTACATTCGTATTATATGTATACGACACATTCGTCTAGCACACATACAAACATTGCTAATGTGAAATTACCTCTGTTGGAGATGATACAAACCAACTCTAATTTTTTGTCAATTTTTTGTCCGGCCTTTTTCGATACATACTAGAAATTCTTCCTTAGCAAAACTTATGCGTTCAGATGTCAATGGAGAATACCTGCATAAGGGGACGACTTTTTAGTTAAGTAAAGTTCGAGCTTTTCTTAATTTCGGTAGCACGTTACAAAATATTTATGAAATATTCATAAAATTTTGTTCTATCAACTCTTTTTTGTAAGCCTTGTTAGCTCAACAAACAAATCCGGCCATTAAAAAAAAAAACATTTATTAAACCATATTATTTCACCAATCGACGAAGATGCTAAACTCAAATATTCAAATAGCAAAACCGGTTCCTACAACATCTCCGTCCGTTTAATATATTTATTTTTTCAAAGCCGTCTACTCGTGTAATATAATTATTTTTTTCATGTTGTTTGCTAGTTAACAGCGAGTATAAAAAAATCATAAAATACTCAAAAAACCACGTAAACATAACAACAATTATGTAAACTATAACACTCACTAGATGCGCTATTTATTTTTCAGTATATTTTTCAATTTACGCAGTGGTAGAGAACTTACGAGAAGTTTTATACTCAGGGTACTATTATCGAAACGTTGACCACGCCTCCAAGCGTAATGGCATCCGTCCAAGAGGGAGCGAGACATCATAAGATTCTGAAAAAGATGGATAGATTTTTTTTATTCTCTCAGCTCCGTCTTTTGATCTTCTGAGACTCTAACTCGGAAAATACTTAACAAGTCGGTATTTTTTATCGCTAGCCTCCGGGCTGGTCATGTTCCCCTTAGAATATCGAAGCAATCTGCATACAAGGCAAGTGAAATATATTTTTCATACAAACAAAGATAAACAATCTTCACTCACACAATGTCGTCCCCTCAAGTGCTTGTTTGGTTTATCCAACATTTAACTCAAAGATGATGCAAACGCAACGCAACTAGGCTACACATAAAGTGCAACCTATACCGAAAAATGCTTCGGATATCTTGGCGTGATCGAGTCACCAATGGAGAAGTCCTTCAACGAATGCGTACTACAAAGGAGCTCCTGCCTACCATTAAGCAGATAAAGCTTATGTACTTTGGTCACATTATGAGAAATGAGAAGTACTGTCTCCTTCATCTTATCATTCAAGGTAAGATTGAGGGGAGAAGATCTCAGGGACGCCGAAGGACATCGTGGCTGAAGAACCTGCGACAGTAGTTCGGCAGAAGCACCAAGTCCCTGTTTCGAGGCGCAGCATCTAAAATCAAAATAGCTATGATGATCGCCGATCTTCGTTAGAAGTGGCACAAAAAGAAGGCTTCCGCATGTGGCGAGTGGATCCTTTATTTATTTTTACAGGTAAGGGGAACGGCCATGCGCCAACCACTTCGGTTGAAGAATGGGTTTCAGCTCCAGCTCCCGAGAGGGTTGGTACTCATTTTTTTGTGAAGGCTGAGTAAACTTTGAAATTATTTTATTTTGGGGTTCAAAATAAGCACCGAAACGGAAAAGCATTTCTCGACACCCTCGGTGGAGTTCGAACCCGAGCTCACGGCATGGAATGTTAGCACTATGCCAACTGAGCTTTCGACTGGACTATTGACCTTTCAATGCAATTGCCTTAAGAATCACATTCTACACAATCTGAGCTAAGAAAAATACGTAAAACACGATAATGTGTGAGTTTTGTTAAGTACTTTTTAAATCGATTTCCAGTTTTCATAAGACACATTGATTCAGTACACATACAAACATTGCTCATGTGAAATTACCTCTGATGGACATATGACAAACAAGCACTAAAGGGGTGATATGAATATACATATTTAACCCGTAGAATTTTATTCAAAAAATATTTAATCTAAGTACAGTTTATCCATTGTTTAATTTTTTAGTTTGGAAAATTCACTTTAATCCGTGGATGAGCCACGTCTTTGCCGTGTTAGAATAACACCAATGTAAGGTGTATTCGAACACTGATGTTTTTGGATTTTCAAAAAAAAAAAAATATATTTCACACGCATTTTTTAAAGTTAACAATGGTGGTGAAAAAATGTACGCTATATAGAAATGATCTGATTAAAAATTTATACTGTAACTGTAACTGTAACTCTGTCGCCATTCCGCTAGGGGTGGCCAGAGCCTCTGCAGAGCTGAATCCATTTTTATCTATCCTTACATACCTCTTTCAATTCATTCATATCCATCACCTTTTTCATGCATTTTCTTCTTTTACGCTCACTTTGTATATCCCATTCTTTTTACAATCTCCTCATTCTGATCACTCCATACTTTTCTCGGTCGTCCCTTCCCTCTTTTTCCTTTCACACTTTCTTTGTATACATACTTTGTCAGTCTATCATCAAGGTATAATGTTTGTATTTGATTATACATACATTTAAATGACAATGTGTGTTCTTATCATGATTCATCTGGTTGATGGTATGAGGCTGACCCCCATGCTGTAAAAACTTGGTTCATTTTTACAATGATACCCCTATTGTAGGCAAGGGCGGTAGCAGTTTCAAAGTTTATGTTCACGTGCGGTTTTTTTTTTGTAAATACACATGCATCATGTGTAAGAGTGAAATTACTCTATCTGCCTATGGCCGTGCATCACAAAGATTCACGTGAATTGAAAGAATATATTTCATACAAACGATGCTTCTTGACTGCTGTAAAAATTGGTTCACTTTTGTCAATGCCACCCCGGTTTCAGGAAGCTGAGCTGCCTCCATTTCTTCCTATCCTGACATACCGCTCCTCCAGTTCTTGTTTATCGTATACGCCAATCTTGTCAAATATGACTTTTTCATGTAGTTGTCTTGAATCAAATTCTACACAATCTGAGCTAAAAAAAACATAGAACTCGATAATGTGAAAGTTATTTTAAATATTTTTAAAATACATTTCTTGTTTTCATAAGACTCATTGGTCCAGTACACATGCAAACATTGCTCATGTAAATTTTTCTCAATGGCGTTTACGATAAACAAGAACTAAGGCAGCGATACCTCTTCAATTCATTCATATCCATCAGCTTTTTCATGCATTTTCTTCTTTTGCGCTCACTTTGTAAACAGTGAGTGAGGCGGGAGTGGCGAAGGGTGCCATACAACTCGATTCCCATCGGCTTCCCTTTTAAAATGAGGCAAAAATGATAATAAAGTAGACTGCATGGTTTCAATGGGGAAAAATACGTATTGTTTCTTTGGTTTTAAATGTATTTTTTTGCTTTGTGCCTATATTTTTTTACTACTTTGTGGCCTCATTTTAAAAGGGAAGCCGATGGGAATCAAGTTGTATGGCAGCCTTCGCCACTGAGTGACTATACACCAATCTTCTTTAATGTTAACATATCTTTGCAGCTTAGATTATACATGCTTTTTTTTTCAGAAAAAATATGAAAACTAAATTTAACCATGCGTAACCATTTTTTCAAATTTAAGTATTTTTTTTAATGAATCGTTCGTTTGCGTCACGTCTTTATAATAACGTCCGGTGAATATTTTTTGTGTAATGTTTGGTGATTGGACGACAGAAAAAACTTAAAATTTCCATGAAAATCTGCTCAATATAATATATGTCACATTGACCATTAAAAATACGGACTCGGCTTACGAACGTCATGCCACATAATGAGTCGGAGAAAACTTTGATGTAGTCACTTTGAAAGCATGCAGTTCCATGTCCATCTAGGTTGCAAATATGTAATGAAATTTCAAACTAAAGTAAAGTAAAGTAGACTTAAATTGAATCCATGACTGCAAGCAGACAAGCATAAGTTCACACTTATACGTGCTTTTTTTTTCTTTTAAATATATTTGGGAAGAGGAATACAATTGACCTGCCTGGCCAGAAACAGGTAGGTAGCTATAGGTACTACCGTTAACAATTAATAATGTATCCGTTTTTTTAATGAATGATTAATTAATGAATACTCAATGACATCTGTTGAATCCGAGTCGAAATTATTGTAGATAAGACATGACGCAGGCGGGGATAAAACCTGCGTTAGTGTCAATAACGCAAATTCGAGTGCAAACGCCTTATCCCCTTCACCATCCCAGTGATTTGTAACTACTTACAAAATTAACTAAACCTCACAATAACATACGTTGCAACTCCTGTCGCCCTTCCCTGAACGGGAAGGCACTGGCAAAAGTGAACCAAGTTGACCGAACATGAAATGTCCGACACGTCATGTGAAATATGAAATTTCATAGTGGGAATTTTTATCATTTTAGTAAGCATATGAATTAGTCTTAAAACAAATTTATTGTTTTGAAAAAGCAAGTTATATTCACATTTACTGTAAATTATTACCTTTTGGCGTCCAAACAGGTCGCATATGGCGTGTGGAATCTGTTATTTTTCATAAGTAAGGATGTCAGCCTTACACCAATCACTTCATTTGAAGTGGAAGTTTCTCAGCTCCCAAGATGGCTGGCTCTTCTTTCTTGTGAATAATATAATATGAGGATGATTTATTAGGTGAGCACTGTTTTTGTGTGTGTCACACCTCAAGAGCCCTCTCAAGTGCATGATTTATAGCCCTCTAAATTGTGAAGGCTGAGTAAGCCTTGCCGATACTTATAATTTCGGTTTGAAATAAGCACTCAAACACGAAAGAATTTTGGACTCTTTTGGAAAGGATCTAACCCTATGCATGGAACGCAAGCTAGAAATGGATTAGTCACCGTTACATTGTTGTGGGGCTTATGCTCATTTCAGGTTTGAATTTTATTTGTAAGTAGACAATCAGCATTTGTAAGCGCAAACTACACGTGTTTGTTTGTGGGCATACATCTGAGAGCTTTGAATGAATATATACTTGCAACTTAGATTATAGATTATAGATAGATAGACATAATTTTTTCATATTTTTTTATTTCTGATGATTGCAACTTCATAGGAGCTTTTGATTATCATCAATTATTTTTATATTTGCAGTGTATTGCTTACATATAACATTTTTTTCTTGATTTTTCACATGCAACGTATTTCTTCACAAACGTCCATATTTCCAAAAAAATACTCCACACTTCCAGCACCTCAAAAATATGATCATACGAACACCAGTATGCCGAGTATAAAACGATGCGTGAGCTTCCCTCGATTGCGTAAATTTTAAGAAATGTATGTAAACTAATTCACTCACTAGGAGTGCCTTTGCAGATTACATACATTTTAGATTTACGCGTTAGAAGGGAATTTATGTAAATGTTATATCTACTCGGAGTACAGCAGAGACCCGCCTTGGATGATTAACAATACCGTAAAGTAAATAAACACACGTAACGTTTATTTTAATTTCAAACTCAACCAAAGAGTTACCTGGAAAATGTATGGGAAGTAAAAGAGCGCCTCCAGTGAGCGTTTTAGTTTCTTTGCTCATTTTGGTAAAACTATAAATGTAATTTTGTATACTTTGGGATACAGACGTATTATTTATGATTTGATTCGTTTACCGCACGGTCCACGCCCAAGGCGCCTATGAAATCATTTTCTGTATGTTATAGAACCAAACACGGCAATCCAGGATTTTTTTAAATGTGAAATAAATGTAATGAATTAAAGAAAACCGTTTCCTCATCATTTTTTAGTTGTATACAATTTTAATGACAATTCTAGATAGCCGTGTTTGATTTTATACCCTTCCAAGTTTTAACTGCGAGTATTCTGTTTCGTATATAACCAAACATGGCAATCTACGATTTTTTTCAAAAATAAACAAATGTATAGAATTAAGGTAAATTATTTCCTCAACATTTTTATAAGTGTATACAATTTTCATGACAATTCTACATTGCCGTGTTTGATTTTATATCCCACCAAATATTCTGGATGGACACTAATCAGGTGCATGATTTATATGAGTTATGACATTGTTAAATTATTTGTGTAAAAGACGTCTCAACTGTTTGCTATTGGTTGTCAGGATTTTGTAATGAGCTGTGACGTCAAACAAATGGGAGGTAATGAAACTACATCAAATAGATTTGTACCAGTGTATGTTAATTTATTTAAAGAAAAAAAATTATGTTACCTTGTTCGGCCAATTGTGCGGTACGGATGTGAAACCTAGAGTCTGACTTAGAAACAAAAGAAATCGTTCAGTGTCTTTGTGAAAAAAATACTTATAGGCAATTTCGGATTTATAATTGAGAGTGACAGATGGAACATCCGTACCAACGCGCTGAGGTCCTTATTTAAAACGCAACTAAGCTACACATATAGTGTAACTTCTTGCCGCGTTATCCCCGAAGGGGTCGCATGTGGCGAGTTGAACCTATTTCTTATTTCTTTCTATTTTCTTCCTTCCTTATTTCAAGAGTCAAACATCTTGCTTGCTGGATTGACGCTGACTAGGCACAAGCAAGCATTCAAAGGGCTCTTGAGGTATTGTTCACACAAAACAGCAGGGGCGCGCTTCATACAGGTACATAAACCTAACAGGTAGGCAATATATGATAAAAAAAATGCATTTAGCTTGAAATTAATATTTAAAATTTAAAAAAATAAGTTCGATTGGAGCCATCGTTAGCACTTTATTTATTTTCTTAAAATATGTATTTTCCAATGTATTTGCCTATACTCTATGCACGCGCCTGCAAAACAGCACTCTCCAAATAAATCATCCTATCGTATATATGTTTTTATTTGTATAGCTGGTAGCGTATTGCACACACCGCTTGAATGTGTTGGAATAAAATTGGTTTATTCAAATAAATCATCCGTAAATTTAGATTTAATTTATGTCGAAATTCTTGTTGGTTGACGTTGATCAAAACAAATTAAAAACGTTCTCATTCTTAATTACAGGTTACAAGGGATAATTTCTAGAAGTCAGATTTACAAGTTTGCATTTTTAAGAATGATTATTTGCGTTTCTACGAATTTAGAATTAGAAACGTTGTTAGCGGTTTTTTGCTCCAAAAATGATATTATGTGGGCCCACATCAATTTACTTCTTCTCAAAACGCAGCTATTATCCTGTCTAGATTTGTTTTTATTTTTGGGTTGAACCAAAAAAATCATCGTGGTTCTGAGAAGGCAAAACTTTCTGACCTAAACGGAATTTGTACCTTTATTTTTGAACCCCACGATGTTAAAATACATAGGTCTCAATTAAAAACATATTTTTCATTGTCATTGTCCTGAGGATGCCTTTTTAGGCGAAAACGTGTGGCATATTTAAAATAAATAATAAGTGAATTGAAACAGTGTGGTTTTAATTAATAAAATCATATTTGTTTACTTAGTACAATTTGAAACATTATTAGATGTTTGTTTTCTGATTTATAAAAATGTTTCACCACTCAAAATATAAACACGTATTTTTAAAATAAATTGAATAGAAAAACAAGAAGGTTTTCATTCACTTCTGTTTTATTTTTAGCTTAAACGTTTTTGTCCTAATAAGGTATCTTTAGGAGCATAATAATTGTAAAAAATATTTTGACTTAATATATTAATTTTTAAATTCTGTACTTATCTTTTTATTGATTAAAAAAAAGTCATACCTACATGTAAGTAGGTAGGTACATAAACAATAAAAATAATTGATACATACTCCGATATGTTATCAATTTTAAATAGCTATGGCGGTAGGTTTTTGGTATCATGGTTCTTTTGTAAAAATCTAAATACTAGAAGGGTTAGACCTTTTATATCGTTCAACCCTTTATCAAGGGGCCGTGCCATTTGAATTAGTTTCCATTGAAATAAAATAATTTACATATTCGTTCAATCAATGTTCTATAAAATAAGATTAGATAATATTGATGGGATGTCATTTTTCATTAATCATTTTTAACAGTTTATAAAAAAAACATGTATGAAAAATACGTGTAGGTAGTAGTTTTGTTGTGTAAAATCTCAATTATGGGATATATTACAAACACAGATAAAGTTTCTTGAAGGGTTCTTTCTAATTCGTTACTTTCATGTAGCTAGTAGACCATCTGTTGTTAATTTTCTTCCTGCATGAACTGAGAGCAAAAGTCAAAGTATTTTTCTCAAATAGAAAAAAGTTAACTTTTTTTTCGCTTTAATCTGTAAACATAGCGATCACGGATATCACAAGGCCAGCCCAGAGACTTGAACTAGTGATGTATTGATAAAACATAATCCAGGTCAAATCCCCTTACAAAGATTTCGAGTAGGTACATAAATTGACCGATCCGTAGTTACCGCTTCAGACAAGTACCTAATCGGATTGTAGTGAGTTTTTAAGTAAAAAAAACATTTTATGTTTTAAGCGTGATCTTCGTTGGGTTAGAAAAATTACCTACCTTCAAAAAGACCAGTCATAAAGGTCCATGTAGCCTTACAGCAACTACATTCAGCATTTTTTAGAGATAGATAGATGTAAAATGAATACTAATTTATGTAGAAAAGAAGCTCATGATTAGGACATCTGCACATATATAGTGCATGCAATGAGCTCTGTGACTTAGGTTTCGTAGAAGGTATAACGTACTTGAATGTCCTTAAACTTGCTAGGATGTGCATGAAGGTACAACGCGTACTGCCCATAGTAGGTAGTTAGGTACTTGTTTGTCTTATGAGTTATGTCCATCAGAGATAGTTTCACATGTGCGATGTTTGTATGTGTACTGGACCAATGTGTCTTATGAAAACTGGAAATTTATTTCGAAAATATTTAAAACGATTCTCACATTATCGTGTTTTACGTTTATTTCTTAGCTCAGATTGTGTAGGATGTGATTCTTAAGACAATTTTATTGAAAGGTCATCTTTGAATAAAATGGTAGATAAGTCAAACAAACACTGGGGGGACGATATGCGCTTTCACTTGTAATTTTGGATAATAAAATACTTTTTTGAAAAACAAAACAAATAATTATGTAAAGCGCCCTTGAGGTGATTTTTTACAATACGGTAAAATTGTCCATTAAATAAATTAAAATAAAGCTATTTTTTGTTTAACGTAGTTTATTTTCACAATAATATTTAATATCTCGAGTACTTTCGACCTTCAATATTCAGGCCATTATCAAGAGTGATGTATAAAAAATTAAAATTATTAAGAACAAACCATAGATCAAAATTATATAAATTCAAATAAATAGGTAGGTATAGGTACAATAAATATGAACTTAATTAAAATTAAACTGTTAATTAATTGTACCTATACCTACCTATTTATTTGAATTTATATAATTTTGATCTATGGTTTGTTCTTAATAATTTTATTTTTTTATACATCACTCTTGATAATGGCCTGAATATTGAAGGTCGAAAGTACTCGAGATATTAAATATTATTGTGAAAATAAACTACGTTAAACAAAAAATAGCTTTATTTTAAAAAAATGAATTTTCACTGTGTGAATACACAAACCCTACAAAATCTAAATAAATTAAAGTTTACAATAATAATGATGACTTTTTAAACATAACAGTATTAATAATTTACTCAGAATATGTGAGAATAACTAGACATTTTGATAACCTAATAACCTGATGACGTAATGACCTGAATATTGAAGGTCGAAAGTACTTGAGGTAGAAAATATTATTGTGAAAATAAAACTACGTTCATTAATCATTTAATCAATACATTCTGCTCCTGAAGATGCCTCATTAGGCGAAAATGTTCGAGCAAAAACAAAAAGAATAAAGTGAATTAAAACCATGTTTCACCATTTCAATTTTTTAAATATTAAAAAAAAATAAAACTACGTTTTTGAAAAAAATAGTTTTATTTTAAAGACATTTTCATATAAAAATATGACTCAACAAAAAAAAATACAACGCATTATTTTTACTGGCGTAGATTCATTTATCTTAAGTAACATCATTTGAATTTCATTAAAGTGCATTTCACGACTTTCCTCAGCCTGGGTGTTTGCAATTAAAACGGGTAAACAATGAAAAATTATTGCACCTAGTCACGTATGGGCCGGCGCTTTGTATTTCAATTATATTAAGCAAAATAATTAACCTCGTTACCCCTGATTAACGGGTATGAGGCCGTACACTTTGTTGACGCCTTCGGAAAATCGATACGCCCGCACGCAATTCGGTAGCTAGGGACCGACATGGCTCACTAAAAAACTGGGGGGTGGATATTATGCTCATTGAGTAGCTACGTGGTTTAATTCTTTGAATATAAAATTTATATCAAAAGTAAGTCCGGTCTATTGCGATGGCTCAGAACTCAGGGTAGAGCGCTTGCGTTCAATGCCAGAGGAATAGGATCCGATCCCGACAAAGAGTTTCAAAAATTATTTCCTGTTTTAAACGGGGCTTACTCACCTTTTACAAGAAATGAGAACCCTAGCTCGTAAAATGCAGAGAGACCGATTTCCTTAGTTGTGAAAATAAAAAGGTTTCAATCGCTACATGTGATATTTTTAGGAGGAATACGCCTATAAGATGCACTACATTTGCAACTTAGAGGCGTTGCGTTCTTAAGGGATTTAATATATTATGCCCTGTAACTTTTTCTGTCCTTTTTTTGAGAAAGGAAAACATTGCCAAATGATTATCATCGGGTAAATCTAAATTCAATATTTTTTTCAGGATCAAAGCTCTAAGCTGTATGTATGTTCTACATATTTGCGTCGTATAATGTTTATTAATACTTCCTCATAATTAAGAAGAAGGTATGTATATAACAATTGGCTATTTCCTTTTTATTCATTTTTACCTCAGTTTGTTTTGGAAGTAATATATTTTGATCGTTTACGATTACGAAAATAAATAAATGAAAAATGACTTCGATACGACAACATAACTAAGTGAGTTTGACATATTGTGTCGCGTTTATTCTCGAGATTTCAAACGATACGAGCGTTATAAGCGACGTAAGCGATATAAGCGATTGCTCGCTTTCCGCACTCGCGTGAAAATGATTTCATTTTCAGCGTATCGCTCACTTTTCCCAAGTTATCTGTTGCATGCTATGGGGAGGCGGTGGGCGGGGGGGCGCCAGAAAGGGGCGGGGGTGGAAGGGCGTCGCGGGCAGTCAGTCCACCATCAGCCGCGAGCAGGGACGCACGTCGACGCTCAGCAAAAGTGTGAAAAACATCGCGAAAAATATCGTGCCATGTCAAAACAAACTCAAAAAACCTCCGGGTTAAAAGAGCAATCTAAAAAGTGGATAAAACAGTGACAAAATGTGCTATGAACTAAATGAATTTAATTAAAATTTAGATTTCTTTTTCGTTGTGGAAGGAGTGATGAATTTTGGATAATGAAGCGACTGAAGTTTTTGTGGTGTTGTTTTATTTTGATGGTGGGGAGAGTGGATGGGATGACGGCTGAGGCTCCCAGGGGATGTGAGCCGCGTGGGTCTTCTCTTTCGTGTAGACTCAGAACGATAGGGTCTGCTCAAGCTGTTATAGACTCTCTGCCCCCTTCGGTAGCGGCGAGGCTACCAGAGCTTAGACTTCAGTGCAGCGATGTGCTGTTCTTTGAAAGTTCATTGGAGCATACATCATCAAACAATGAAACAACTCCTTTCCTGGGGCAGCTGAAGAAACTGACTGATTTACAAATTGACTATTGTAAAATAAGAAAAATCCCGGCGAGGGTTTTTAATCATTTTTCTGATTTGAGAACTTTGATCCTGAGAACTCATAATAATGATTGGTCAGCCATGATGATGGAGCTGACTCCCGAGAGCTTTTTCGGGCTCGGAGAATTGAGGAGCTTGGATCTATCGGACAACAACATCTGGAATATTCCGCAAGAAGTGTTCTGCCCGCTTTACAGTTTGAAGACATTAAATTTAACGAGGAATCGGATCCAGGACGTCGCCCAGCTGAGTCTGTCTGACTGGGGAAAAGTCCCGGCGGGCAGCGCGCAGTCTTGCAACACGGCGCTCGAAGTTCTCGACTTGTCCGAGAACGACATAATCACCGTCCCCGATAACGGTTTATCTAGTTTGCGGTCTCTGACGACTTTGCATTTACAAGAGAACGCGGTCTCGTCTATGGGGGACCGGGCTCTGCTAGGGCTGTCTGCTCTGCAAGTGCTCAACGTGTCCAGTAACTTTATAGTGTCGCTGCCGCCGGAGCTGTTTCAGTCTTCTAGAGATATAAAGCAAATATATCTGAACAACAACTCCCTGAGTGTGATGGCGCCGGGATTGTTTGACGGCTTGGATCAGCTGCAAGTGTTGGATTTGTCTCACAACGAACTGACGAGTAGGTGGATAAACAGAGACACATTCTCCGGCCTGGTGAGAATGATTGTTCTAAACTTAGCGCATAACTTGTTAACTAAGATCGACGCCATGGTGTTCCGGGATCTGTACAGTCTTCAGATGTTGACGCTAGAACATAACAAAATAGAAATTATCGCCGAAGACGCTTTTTCTGAACTGAAGAATCTCCACGCGCTGACCCTGTCTCACAATAACATAAGAACGATCGAAGCTTATCATTTCTCTAAATTGTATGTCTTGAACGAATTATACCTTGACCACAATTCGATTAACTTTATTCACCAAAGAGCGTTTGAAAATGTAACGAACCTCGAAGACTTGGGCATCAGTGGCAATGACCTCCGGAAAGTTCCGGCGGCGATAAAAAACATTAGAATGTTGAAAACATTAGATCTAGGAAAAAATAATATAAGTGCGATCTCAAACTCATCGTTTGAAGGACTCGAGAATTTGTTTGGACTGAGATTAGTCGATAACAAAGTGACAAAGATTTACGCAGACAGTTTTGTGAATTTGCCATCCCTGCGAGTGTTAAATTTTGCGTCGAACAATTTAAAAACAATCGAAAGAGGTGCGTTTAATTCGAATTCTATTCTAAAAGTGATCCGAATGGATGGAAACAAATTGAGTGATGTAGTCGGAATATTTGGCAATTTAAAATCCCTCCTGTGGTTGAACGTGTCGAACAATGAAATAAATAGATTCGATTACACAGATTTCCCATCGAGTTTGGAATGGCTGAATATTCACAGCAACAAAATAACGAAGCTGCCGTCGCGTCCCGGAGTAGGCGAAGTAAACATCAAAATGTTGGACGCGAGTCATAACTTTTTAAAGGAAATAAATTCTAACTTGATTCCGGATTCAATAGAAAGTCTTTATTTGAATAATAATAATATAACACACATTGAAACGGGGACTTTCGTGGGGAAATACAACTTGGAAAAGGTTATTCTGTTTGGAAACTCGATACAGACGCTGGATATTGGAGCGCTAGCGCTGAGCCCCGTAGAGGACGGGAGAGACGTTGCACATTTTTACATCAGCGGTAATCCTTACAAATGCGACTGCACTATGGAGTGGCTTCAGCGGATAAACCAGCTGGTGCACAGCCGCCAGCACCCGAGGGTCCTGGATTTGCAAAGCGTGACTTGTTCTCTCACCCACTCCAGGGGGACTGCCACTAAGCCGGTACTCGAGCTCAAGCCTTCACAGTTCCTCTGTCCGTACGACACTCACTGCTTTGCGCTGTGTCACTGTTGCGACTTTGACGCTTGCGACTGTGAAATGACTTGTCCGACAAACTGCTCGTGTTATCATGATCTCACGTGGACCGCAAACGTCGTAGACTGCTCAAACACAGGATACACGGAAGTGCCTGCTAAAATACCGATGGACGCTACAGAAATATACCTGGATGGAAATGACCTGAGCGAGCTAGGGAGTCATGTGTTTATCGGTAAAAAGAAACTTCAAGTTTTATATTTGAATAATAGCAACTTGCACAATGTTCACAACCGCACATTTAAAGGTGTGGATTCGCTGAAAATATTGCATTTAGAAAACAATAAACTCCAAGAGATACGAGGCGACGAGTTCGATCAGCTGCACAATCTGAACGAATTGTATTTAGATCACAATGGGATATCGCACGTGGGTAACGACACTTTCAAAGCCATGAAAAACTTGGAAGTTTTACGACTGGATGAAAATAAAATAGTGAATTTCTCCCCGTGGCAGCTTCTCGCATCATCCACCGGCAGTTTGGCGCACGTGTCGCTCGAGGGAAACAAATGGACTTGTGATTGCAAAAATATCATCAAATTGGAATCATGGCTGCGCAGCAACCCAGGTGATCCGGAAAAGATGTTTTGCTTCACATCGCACAACCACAAAGAGCGAGAAACAATTGCCTCGGTGCTGAGTCGCTGCGGTAATTATATGGACAATACGCTGGCAACCTCAGTCGAGCAGCGAGAAGTGCTGTTGGGGCCGACCTTCATCGGCCAGAATTATATCTCGATATTCGCGGGAATCTTTATTTCAGTGATTATAGTGTGCATGTTCGGGGCTCTCATGTTTGCGTTTCGGCAAGATGTCCGCCTCTGGGCGCATTCAAAGTATGGAGTCCGTCTCTTTAAAGATAGCACCACTACCAACATAGCCGAGCTGGATACAGACAGGTTGTACGACGCTTACTTGATATACAGTATAAAAGATGAGGATTTCGTTACGCGCGTGATTTCTTCGGAACTGGAGCAAAATGGATACTCTGTGTGCTTGCACTACAGGGATGTTCACATGATGACAGGGAACTCTTATCTAGCTGACAGCATCGCCAGCACTACAGAAGCATCGCGGCGCATTGTCGTCGTCCTGACTATCAATTTCCTCACACTGGAATGGATGAATCACGACCTGAGGACATCCTTGCTCTCTACATTGAAAACATTGAGATTAGCGTCGAAAAATAACAAAATGATATTCGTTCTCACGACCGACGTGAGTGCTTTGAACTTGGATACAGATCTACAGATATATCTACGTTCGCACGGAGTGTTTTACTGGGGGGAGAAGAAGTTTTGGGAGAAGTTCCGGTTCGCCATGCCTGATGTGCTAAATGGAAAGTCTAAAAAAGCTGTTTCGACTTCTTCGCTTAAAAGCCTTCCTGTGGACGTGAGGAAAAGTCCTAATCTACGCTACACAGCTTCACCATCTTATACAGGAGATAATTTGCTAAGATACCATCAGACCTTACCTCCAACTGGTTATGCTTACCATGGAGATCCAGAAAGACAGGGTGAAGATGTGGAATCGTCCTGTTCTTATAAGTGCTCAAGAAGTGGTAGGCAGAGTTCCGCTAGTTCTGTTGGCAGACCTGGGACAACTGGAGCCAAAGGACGGACATACTTCGTCTGAGGTTTAAGCATTATTTATTTTTTGCGTCGGCTGTGAATTAGTTTATATTTTGTATGTAAGGAAAGTTGCCTTCTACGTTTTTAACGAATGTATATTTTATTGTAAATTCAGTGGATCAGTGAGTCGATCGAGCTTCTTACCGCTTAAATATTTAATCGAGTTTTGTTACGATTTTTTAAATTTTATTTGTATTTTTAATCAGGAGCGCACACTTCGCAGAGGCAAAGGTAAGAAAATAATGTTAAAAATGTAAAATTCTTACATTGAAAACAATGATTAAAATTTGAATAACATAAGTACACTCAATTATTATCCAAGAAAAATACAACAAATTACTTTTTCTTGCTAAGCTTCTACGAAATGTAAGCTTTTGCATTTCATTTTGTAAATATGACGTTATAATATTATAATATGAATTCAATGGAATTTTTATTCAGATTTTTCAACAAACAAATATTATGCATTTTTTTTGTGAATCCATGCATTTAATTAATTAAAGCCTTTAAAATTTAAAAAATAATAAATTGTTGATTTTACAATTAAATGGACTCTACACAAATTCCAAAAGGGAAAAAAGTCACACCTCCATGTGCCTAGGGTCCTTAGATCACAATAACAAAATATTTGTTTGTCTTTTCCCTGGCTACCCCACCGTAATATGTCGCAATTTTTTTGCCTATGCAATTTGTGCCGAGTCTATGATCGTTGATGTATAGATATTGAAGTTGTTCTTTATTTATATTATTAGTTCCTACAGTTTGCATAAAATTTTGAAGGAAAAATTGTGTGAATAATTTATCAAAAATTTGTATAAAATTGGCCACTGTTAAAAGCATTCCTAAGCGTCACGTGAAAAAATAATTTCAAATCATTGTACTTACTTATATTTTTTTTCATACAAGTCTTATAGATTCAAAAACGGCAATTTAGTATTTTTCACGATAATAAGAATAACCTACGGACACACAGGCAATGATGTTTTTCTGTAATTGCCTAGATTGCCATGTTTGGTTGTATACGTTAAGGAATATTTGCAATGGTGGTCATTATGATTCGCATAGGCCGAAACCTAAGTTTTTTTTTATAAAATTACACAATTATTATTTGGATATAATGCAAAAACTATTTCCTGTGTTTTCTCGCTTTCAAAAAAAAATTTTTTGTTCCATAGCACTTATGTTAGGAACTAAAATATTGTAAAATTCAAATAGAATAGTAATAAAAATACAGCTATAAAAATATCGACTGATGAAAATTGTAAATATCTCTAATAGACTTAGTCATGTTTAAATATTAAACATCTGTGGACCTTATTAATATTTTTCTATGTAACTTCCTACTGATTAAAATATTTGCACTTTAAAAAATTTACAAAATTACAATTTTGTATTTTTCAAAAATGTACTCTTAATTACAAAAATATAAAAACCCAAAAGTTAGCTGTCTATTCAAATAAAACGATTTTTGTAATATTTTAATTTGTCATCTATTTTCTAGTTTTTGTAAAACTGTAATGATGTGAAAATTCCAAAAGCGCAAACAATGTAGGTAGTTCTACAAATTATCTTTGATGAAAGTATACGGGCATTTTGAAATTATTTTAAAGAAACATTAATCAATTAATTAAGTTTTTAAATTGTAAATTTGTATTCATAAAATGGTGCAATGTATATTTATTTTTTGAATAAATTAAATTTATTATATAACTCTCGTGGAAAAGTCAATGAAAATTGAGTAAAAAAACAATTTTTATTTACATTAAAGAAAGTAAATACTTAAAAATAAATTAATTGAAGAACATTTTATCTGTTTCAACATAATTTATTGTCAAAAAGAAAAAAAAGTATAAACTTCGACAAGATATTTTCTGTAAAAATACTCATTTAATTATTTATTCATCTCAATAAAAGAAGTGATATAAATGTAAGCATTTGTAATAAAAATAAATAAGATATTTTAGTTTGTAAAATGTATTTAAAAAAAAAACAAGAATTGAGTAAAACCTTTAAAATGCTACGAATAAAAATATTGTTTTTACATTTCACTCTTTCATTTATTTCTTCATTTTGTACACTTTTTACAATTTCAGAGAAAAAATCAATTTAAAATATTTAAGCAAAATAACAAATCAGCAGTAGGTAACATAAATATTTTTGTTATTCTTATGTTAATTTAAATTAACATTTTTTTGTTCCTTGACTTATAAGTTGGTATGAGTCTGAGCACCCATACTGTGAAAAATTGTTCACTTTGCCAATGACACGGTTTACGGAATATCGGTAGAAACTGCTGTGATTTAAAATGTTCATTTGAGTCTTGGGTCTTATTTAGTGCACGTGCAGCATGTGCTAGCGCGAACATAACCGTTCTTTGTTTGTTAGCATGTATTCAATATGAATCTGAAATTTTAATTTATCGTTGCAATTTACATTACATATTATAAACTATTGGATGAGAAAAGTCCTGTGGAAAGCTCAGTTGTTTAGATACTTGCATTACATGCCGAGAATTAGAGTTTGCTTCCCACTAAGGGTGTCAAAAATTATATATTGTCTAATCTAATATAAGTAGCAAAGATATGTTACATTAGAGATTCACATTATATGCATTCTCACAAGCAGACACGTACAAGTTCGCGCTTGCACATGCCTCATGTGAACCTACAACATAAAAACCAAATCTCAAATGGACATACACCCTGCAACTCTTGCCGTCCTTCCCTGAAACAGGGGTGACATTGGTAAAGTGAAACAATTTTACAGCATGGGTGGTCAGCCGCATACCAACCTATCAGTCAAGGAACATACACGACAAATTACATTTTTTTAAATCAGTAAATAACACGTATGGACATCAAAACTAAAACAGAAAATAAATTTTAATTTAATAAACCCTAGCCGCCAACATTACAAATTAACCGCCATTTCTTTATGTCCTTACATAATAATAATAATAATAATAATCTTACATTCTTCTTTCATTTCCTCCTAAGTCAAAACCTTCTTTTATTATGACTCTGGATATTCCATTCATTCACAATTTCGGATATTTGGTCCATCCATACCTTTCTTGGTCTTTCTCTACCACGACATCCATCTATTCTTGCAACGTATACTTTCTTCGTCAGTCTTTCCTCATTGATTCTCTCCATATGCCCAAACCATCTTAACAAACTTCTTTTAATCTTTACTTTCACGTTTTCTCTTTCACCTTCTTGTATGGTGCTTATTTCAAACCCAACATCAATAATACCGGCAAGGTTTACTCAGTGTTCACAATAAATAAGAACCCACTTTCTTTAGAAAATGAAGCCCTCACTGAGTCATTTTGAGTCCTCCCAGTGCTTGTTTAGCTTATCGACCATTCAGTTCAAAGATAGCCTTTCAATGAAATTGTCTTAAGAATCACATTCTACACTATCTGAGTTCAAAAAAACCTTATACAAGAACATTTGAGATTTGTTTGAAATATTTGTAAAACCAATTTCCATTATCTACAAGACACGTTATCGGACATAAGACAAACAAGCACTAAGGGGACTTAAGTAGATGGCATAATGCCGGTTCCATTTGAGAAATGATTAAAAGTGCACCAAGAAGTTGCAGTGTATGTCTAGTTAAATTATGTAGATGAATTGACTGATAGGTTGGTATGCGGCTGACCACCCATACTGTAAAAAATGGTTCACTTTGCCAATGTCACCCCTGCTTCAGTGAAGGTCGGCAAGAGTTGCAGGGCTTATGTTCATTTGAGATTGGGTTTTTTTATATTGTAGGTCCACATGCGGCATGTGTAAGCGCGAAATTATGCATGTCTGCTTGTGGGAATGCATTTAATATGAATCTCAAATGATACATATCCTTGCAGCTTAGACTTAGATTAAGATTTAGATTTAGATTTAGAATATGTTGGAAAATTATGAGAAAATGATTTCATATGTTTCCATATACATCTTTTTAATAATCCCTTGATAACCTTCTGATTTTATATATATTTGAATGAAATATTCGAGTATTTTTTTTCACTTATTAGCATTTTTTCCAGTAGAGGCCGTCATTGATTTCGTATTTTCGGCTTTTTCAAAGGCCAAACCAAAAATAAACTATCGACTTTAGTACATGCACGGTACCTACAATCGCCGTACGATATTTTATATGGGAAATGAGACAGCGAAACATTAAAAAGGGGGTGATTTGGGGCGATCGCTCTTGAGAGCATGTAACCTTTCCCAATATGTTCGGATACATTTTATGCCTCTCAATATTACCTGTATATCAATTTATTAGTTTCCAATAAATTGCTTTTGCCAATCAAAATTGATTTGGGTAACTAATTTTTAAAAATATTTTTTTTGTTTACTTAATTATACCTACACACTTTTGTTTGTGATATAAACTGAGCAGGTATTTGGACATTTAAGATTCATATTAAATGCATGTCCGCAAGCAGACACACTTAAGTTTGCACTCACACATACTGAATGTGTAGCCTAATGTTTAAATTAACGTAAACCTTTCAAATTTTGCTGCCTGTTTCTGAATCACGGATTTTTTAAATTTAATTTTTAGTACTGTCTTACTATTTTGTTTATAAAAATGATAAATTTAATATAAATAGAACACCAATTCGTCTTCCAGGGGCTTGCGTGGCTTAGCTGTCATCTGATTCAAAGATGATCTTTTAATGAAATATTCTTAAGATCACATTCAACACAATCTGAGCTAAGAAAAACACGATATTGTGAGAGTTGTTAAAATCTTTTTTAAATCAATTTCCAGTTTTCATAAGACACATTGGTTCAGTACACATCCAAACATGTGAAATTTCTTCTGATGGACATAAGACGTTTCCATTCAACTAAAGGGACGATATATCAAAACGAAAAACCTCATTTATAATTTGAAATATTCATAAATAAAATAAATTAAAATATTTCTTTGAAATGTATAAATGTTGCTTCTTAAGACAGTTCTCATTAGATCCGGTGTGAAATTTTCTTTGATATCTTGACATTTTATTTTATTTTGTCTCTCCTCAGTCTGCCGCGTCTCCAGTTTGTCATATATTGTAACTTCCTCCATGAAACATGTGAAATCGTCTAATTTTACACGACGAATATAATTATTATCATCAGGGATGTTGTGGATATAATCGGTAAATGTTGGATATTATTGAAAAAAAATCTGTATCTGTAACCGAAACTGTGGAATATCCGTAATAAAACAAAATTTCTGTATCAGTAAATGAAACTGTTGGATATCCGTATTTTAAAATATCTGTATGCGTAACCGAAACTTTTTGATTTCCGTAATAAAAAAATAATCTGTATCCGTAACCGAAACTGTTGAATATCTGTTATAACAAACACCTGTAGCTGTAACTGAAAATTTTGGATATCCGTTATTAAAAAAAAAATGTATCCGTAGCCGAAATTGTTGAATATCCGGGAAAAAAAATATATCTGTAACCGAAACTATTGAATATCCGTAATGACAAATATATTGTGTAGCCGTAACCGCAACTGTTGAATATCCGTAATAACAAATATCTGTAGCTATAACTGAAACTGTTGGATATCTATAATAATAATATATAATCTATAATCTAAGTTGCAAGGATATATTCATTTAAAGCTCTCAGATGTAAGCCCACAAACCAACAAGTGTAGTTCGCGCTTACAAATGCTGAATGTGTACTTACAAATAAAATCCAAACCTCAAATGAACATAAGCCCCACAACTTTTGCCGACCTTCCCTGAAACAGGGGTAACATTGGCAAAGTGAACCATTTTTTACAGTATGGGTGGTCAGCCTCATACCAACCTATAAGTCAAGGAATATGAATAAAAAATTACATTTAAATATATAAAAGAACAAAACCTTACAAAGAAATCTATACAAAAAAAGTCAGAAATTTCCTATGCAAAAAATGTAGCAAATTAATACACCAACATTAGAAATCACCATTGCAGATTAGCCGCCACTTCTTCCTGTCCTTGCACACTTCTTTCATTTCATCCAGAGTCATAACCTTTTTCATGCAAGTCCTCCTTTTAATACCTACGTAATAAAAAAAATCTGTATCCGTAATCGAACTTTTGGGTATCCGTTATACAAAAAAAAAACTGTTTTCCACACCGAAACTGTTGGATTTCCATAGTAAAAAAAAAATCTGTATTCGAAACCAAAACCGCTATTAAAGTTTCAATATTGTTTTTCCTTTTTTTGTGAACCAAATGATAACCTTAAAATGAAGTCATACATTGTTTGATATTATTTTTATATACAATCTATAATAAAGTGGTGGAGATATATTGCAATAATTTTTCATATTCAATGCATGCCCACAAGGAGACACTTATAAGTTCACTCTGACACATGCCGCATATGAACTTCTTACATCAAAACCCAAATCTTCAATTAATATAAACCCCACGACGCTTGCCAACTTTCCCAGAAAAAGGATTGCATTGACAAAATTAACCATTTTTTGTGTGTGTGTGTTGTCAGTAACATACAAACTTTTAAGTTGAATTTGTCTTTGGAATCTTCGTTATTTAAAAAAATCCATAACAAAACTGGAAGAAAATTATTATCTGTACACGAAACCGGAATAATTTCATTATTTTAAAATTCAATAGGATAAAAATTTCGCCTAATAAGGCATGTTCAGGAGCATAATTTGCCAGTATGGGAATATTTTCATATCCGTAGGTACCCGTATTCATATCCGAAATTTCATATCCATAACATCCCTAATTATCATGCGTAATAAATAGAAACGTAAGCTGGAAGCAAGCCAGATTATCCGAAACCAAACATGTCTTATTAGTTCGTTAGGAGATACGAAATTGATTCATTAATTATTTCCATAATATTGTTATCTTTGCCTAATCTTACATTTATTAGCGAAACGAAGATTATTTTTAGCAATTTGTGAAACATGTATTGAAAGATACGTGTATTGGTAAAAGCCACTATTTTTCAAAATTTATGAGAAAAAAGAACTCGTAATAAAAGGAAAGCCTGTATGAAGAAGGTTATGACTGGAGGATATAAAAGAAGTGTGTCAAGACAGAAAGAAGTGGCGGTTGATCTGTGATGTTGGCGGCTAAGGTTTTTTAAATCAGATTTTTTTTTCTGTTAGTTTTTGATGTCCATACATGTTATAATTTGTTGATATTAAAAATGTAATTTGTTGTGTATGTTCCTTGACTTATAGGTTGGTGTGCGGTTGACCACCCATGCTGTAGAAAATGGTTCACTTTGCCAATGTCACCCCTGTTTCAGGGAAGGTCGGCAGGAGTTGCAGGGTGTATGTTCATTTGAGATTCGGGGTTTTATATTGTAGGACCACATGTGGAATGTTTAAGCGCAAACTTATACGTGCCTGTTTGTGAAAGTGCATATAATGGGAATCTCTAATGTTACATATATTTTGAATCTTAGATTAGATTAGATTAGAAGAATCTTAAAAAAAAAAAAACAAAGAAGTATATTTTCACAAGTTGAGCTTTTATTTCACCTCAAGTACTTCGAAGTAGCGCGAAGTAGTTTGGAAATTCATAAACATAAATTCTAACTCTTGTTGTTGGGTCAATGTTCAGATTCCTGCTTTTTCGCCTTTGATTTAACTTAATTGTATCTCTTTGTCGTAGCTCATCCTTTTCATTCCTCTATGGTTTTTGTCTTGTCAATTTTGTCCTTCTGAAAATGACGTAACAAGTTGAAAGTACTTGGGGTGAAATAAATGCTCAACTTGTGAAAATAAAACTGAGTGTTATTAAAAATTGTATAGGTACTTTCTGATAAAAATTAAAAATTGATTTTCATCGTGTAAATACTCTAAGCCGTAAGGTTTACTCAAAATCTTTGGCCTATAAAAAAACAAATTGTAAGTTTAAGTTTTTCTGAAATAGATTCTATAATCTATAATCTAAGTTGCAAAGATATATTAACATATTTTAAAGCTCATATAAAATGCATGCCCACAAACAAACACGTGTAGTTCGCGCTTACAATTAATGCTGAATGTGTACCTACTTACAAATAGAAACCTCAAATGAACATTAGCCCTACAACTTTTGCCGACCTTCCCTGACACAGGGTTGACATTGGCAAAGTGAACCATTTTTTACAGCATGGGTGGTCAGCCACACACCAATCTATAAGCCCAATACACTACAATACAATGAGGAAATAAAAAAGCGAAGCAGCAGGAATGTGAAGGTTGACCAAACAATAAGAATTTCAATTTTTATGTTCATGGATTGCCAAAGTCTTCTTACATAAGCCCTTCCATACTAACTTACTTATGTACTACTTCCAACTAGGCACTTGAGGTCAAATAAATGCTCAAAATAAAACTCTGTATTTTTTATAGTTTCCCATAAAAAAAAATTAATTTTTTAATTTTTAATTTTTTTTAAAAATAGATTTGTGAAGAGGAATGCAATTCACCCACCTATTCTGCCTGGCCAGAAACAGGTATTAATATCATCATTTAATAATTCATTATTGTTTATTATTAATGAATTATTAAATAATAATTACCCAATAACATCTGTTGAACCAGGGTCAAAGTTAAAGTCAAGTGACCCAAGCGGGGATCGAACCAGCGTTGTTCCATTCGAAACACGCTAGAAAGATCAGCCCTCTTAGCCCCCGCGGCTATAACCCCGACAAGTTTTAGTAGGTATATTAAGATCCTATAATGCCGCCTTTGGTTCTATAACGCAACTAAGCTACACATATAGTGTAACTTCTTGCCGCGTTATCCCCGAAGGGGTCGCATGTGTCGAGTTGAACCTATTTATTTTTAACCTGTTTATTTTGCCGGTATTTTATTTTGGGGTTCGAAATAAACACCGAAACGGGAAATCATTTCTGACACCCTCGGTGGGATTGAACCCTAACTCACGGCATGAAAGGCAAGCTCTCTACCAAATGAGCTATCGACCGGACTATACGAATCATATATGTATGTATCACAATGTAATATAATCTTTGAAAAGATTTATCGATTTCTGCATGGGGTGTGTTTCATACAAAAGTTTGTCTCAAAAAAAATGTTTTCAGACAACAACCAAAAAAAGGAACAACTCGTATAAAAAGACCTAAGCTTAAGGTAGGAGGTTATTTTGCGAGTCTCTTTATGGTAAAATACCAGCGGGGGGTCGAACTTGGACCTTTCAGGATATATACAAAAGCTAAGAAGCACTAAATGACATGGTTCGTATTTCATTTATATTCTTTAGAGTTTATTAATGGACTGTATAGGTATACCCCAAGCAAACCTGATATTTTAAAATGTATAGGAAGTAAAATAGCACCTCTATTGAGCGTTTAAGTTTCAATTCATTTTTGGCAAATAGTTAAAATTTATGCTTCGGGCGCTACGGACAATGTTGTGAAGTTTATGGCTTGTACTGACATTTAGTGACTTTAAAATTCTTAGATGTTTTTTTGATTGGGGTACTGTTATTTATATTATGTGTATTTATCACACCTTAAAAGTATTTTTAAAATAATTTATTGTGTAATATTGAGTTTCAGTATTGTAGATGGCTAGATACTCGTATATTTTTTAACTTCTTTGACATATTTTTTATTGCTCGATAATATTAAAAAAAAACACACACACAACAAATAAAATTTTCATTCAAGGTAAATACTAGTAAGATCAGTTTTTTTTTATGTTACTTATGTATTTTAATTTCATATTCATTCAACTCGCTCCCCCAGTTCTTGTTTAGGTACCGTATACGCCAATCTTGTCAAATATGACTTATTCATGCAGTTGTCTTATGAATCAAATTCTACACAATCTGAGCTAAGAAAAACCGTAAAACTCGATAATGTGAGAGTTCTTTTAAATATTTTTTAAATAAATTTCTTGTTTTCATAAGATACATTTGTCCAGTACACATGCAAACATTGCTCATGTAAAATTTTCTCAATGGCGTATACGGTAAACAAGAACTAAGGCAGCGAACTGGTGATCAATGTTACGACGGGGTCTAACAGTAAGCGGACGCGGAAACCCCCTAATCGCTTTGATAAACAGCCAATAAAATACTTTCTACTTGTGAAAATGAACTTCGTAACGCAACTAAGCTGGAAACCTGTTGTAACTCCTTGCCTTGTCGCTCGCAGGAGTTGCATATGATGAGTGGAACCTACTTAGTTTACATTTAAAGGGGCCGACGTTACGCCAACCACTTCCGTTGACATGGAGGTTTTGCAGTTCCCGAGGGGGCTGTTACTCATTTCTTGCAAAGGCTGAGTAGGTAAATCTTCTTGGTATTTTATTTTGGGGAAAAATTAAAATACCGGCAAGGTCACCAGCCCCCTCGGAAGCTGACAAACTCCCACTTGAACTGAAATGGTTGGCGTAAGGCCGTTCCCCTTGCCAGTAAAAAGTAAATAGGACCCATTTGCTACTTACGACCCCTTCGGAGAGATGCTGCAAGAAATTACGCTGTATGTGTAGCTTGATTGCATACACTTACATATTATTTCTAAGGGCAGATGTTCTATTTCTCACAACCTTCCGTTAATCCTCTGGTCATGCCTAAGCCATAGTTTCAATACTAAACATACGCTTAGCATAAGTACAGGTATTACTTAAGTTATTAACGCTATTATTATGCTTAATGCCGGCTTAGATGATCATTAATTATTTATTCACCCATTAACAGAATTGTTAACTACCAAAATTTTCATCTTCGTACAATAACCGACGATTTTTCTTTCATTTCCATAGACTAATTACATTTTATTCTTACATGTATTCCTGTTTGAATATTGGAATCAAACTCTAGAATAACATTTAAAGTCAAATAAGAGTTTTTGGCTTACACGTAAAGTCAAATATTGGTTTATTTTGATCAAATAATGAGAAATGACAAATACTTTCTTCTTTATTTTATCATAGAGGGAAAATTGAATAACAACGGTCTCCAGGTTGAAAAAAATACCTTGGCTATTTCATTTATTTTATTCAGGATACAAACAGTCATTTTACAAAAAGAAAATTGATAAAATTTTGGTAAATTAAAACCTTGAGATCCATACAATATAATCTTAGAAAGTGTTTGGCAGAAGCACAATATCTCTCTTTCGTGCAGAATTATTGATGATGCAAATTGCTTAGATGAACACAAATCATCACCAAAGAAGAAGAAGAAGAATTGACGCCTTCGAACATCATCATTATCAACGGCACTACAACTTATGGTAAGTCTTGATATCCTTGATCAACCGCAGCCACCACTGTCTGTTCAAAGCCTTTCCTCTCCAATCTCATTCGCCTATGTTGCTACGGTCTGCCACCTTAATCTAGGTCTTCCCACTGTCCTGCGTCCCTTTGGGTCCATCATCACAACCATGGTTTCCTGGCTTCGATGGTCCGTCACTGGATGTGACTCAGCCAATGCAGTCTGCTGACTTTTATTGGTTGCACCACATCGACGTATTGGTACACGTCGTACGGTTCAGAGTTGTATCTTCTTCACCATAAGCTCCATCCCGTTAATGCTGCGGAGAAATTTCCTTTATAGAACGATACACACCACTGCTGAGATTTGTCTATAATCTAAGTTGCAAAAATTTATTGACAAATTTAAGGCTCATACTCAATACATTCCCAAAAAAGAAAACATTTCGTCCCCTTAGTGCTTGTTTGGCTTATGTCCATTAGAGGTAATTTCACATGAGCTATGTTTGTATATGTACTGGACCAATGTGCCGTATGAAAACTAGAAAATGATTGTAAAAATATTTAAAACAATGTTTTCTTAGCTCAGATTATGTACAATGTGATTCTTAAGACAATTTCATTGAAAGGTCGTATCAAATGGTAGATACGCCAAACAAGCACTGGGGGGACGATTATTCAAGAAACTATCATTAAGATGATATCATAATTATTCATAATAATTTCCTCAATTACAGAAGGATGAATTTTAGAATAATATTGATGGTTAAGACTTGATCCAAATATATACGTAGGTGCCTGTGAAAGTTTTCAGGTATTTAGTGTATAAACACAGATTATGGGAGCCGTATAATTTTAGGATATTATCCCATTATTATTGTTTATCCGAAATCAAAATCACTCACTCATACCAAGGTAAGGAAAACTTGTAATAATAATAATTATAATATTGAGATTTATTTACTGAGCTCTGTTTTTGTGTGAATCACTTCTCAAAAACCCTCTGCAAGCTTCACTAGGCCACCGTCCGGCCACTCCTGCTGCATTAGGGGTGGCCAGTACCTGCACAGGTGCTTCGCTATTTACTTTTTTTCTGTACTTGCATATCGTCAACATTCATCACTTTCCTTAAACAAATTCTTCTCTTATTCTCACTCTGCAGGATCCAGTCTTTCGCAGTCTCACCTATTTTGTATATCCATTCCTTCTTCGGTCTTTCCCTTCCACGTTCAAACCATCTCATCGTGCTTTTTTGTACTTTCATTCTCATACTCTCTTTAATACCACACTCATTCATTACCCAATCATTGCAAACTACATTATTCTGTGTCTTTCCAGATTTCCAGTTATTGCTCTCAGGTAATAATTATTATTATTATAACAGGCTAATTTATTTTCAATTACAAACGATAAGAGAGCGCCGTTTTTGTGTGTGACACGCCTCAAGGGCCCTCTCCGGTCATGGATAAGACTATCTAAAAATGTGTTTCTTGAGTGCTCTGCGAAATACACCCACAGATTTGGAGTTCTTCACTCCGGGTGGCAGTATGTTCCACTCCACCGGACCCGCAACATGGAAAGCGCGGTCTCCGAAATTTGTACGAATCTGACGGCGCGGCTGAACCAAATTGACTGCTCCATCACCCGCGGATCTGAGTTTCTGCCTCCTTGCACCCATTTCAACAAGCAAAATCATGTCAGTCAGATAAGGTGGAGCCAAGCCATTGATGGCTTTATATACCATCACACAAACACGGTAGACCACCCTCTCCGGGAAACGAACCCAATGTAGTGTTTTTAACAGCGGAGTGATGTGAGCGAATTTAAGGTAAGCCATTTCAACTTACTTAAAGAAAGAAAGTGTGAAAGGAAAAAGAGGGAAGGGACGACCGAGAAAAGTATGGAGTGATCAGATTGTGGAGATTGTGAAAGAATGGGATATACAAAGTGAGCGTATAAGAAGAAAATGCATGAAAAAGGTGATGGATATGAAGGAATTGAAAGAGGTATGTAAGGATAGGAAAAAATGGAGGCAGCTCTGCAGAGGCTCTGGCCACCCCTAGCGGAAAGGTGACAGAGTTACAGTTACAGTTGCAGTTAACATTAATTAACTCATATTTATTAAGTGTTCAAGCTATACAACAATGTCGATACCAATATGCCATTGTGTACTACCAACACGAAAATAAATTGCCACCATAGTGTCAGTTGCAAAAACATTGAAACAGTAACAATAACACAATTTTGTGGGGGGTTTTCGAAAGTTTCAAAATCTCAAAAGCTCTTTAAAAAATCCTAGAAGTGTGTCATTTCCTAGAGCTCGGTTTATTGTGACGGGCCTAACGGATGTCATTTCGCCGTTGGACCTCCTGCCCCAATTACCTCCATTTCTTCCCTGAATAGACCTTGTTTGTTTACCTTCCACAATCTTCCAGCCGTGTTGCTGAATGCGCTTTTGTGTGGTGTCTTTTGTATGCGAGATTGAAAGGAAATTCTGCCTACTTGGTGGTCGCGCTAGGTGGCATTTGTGCCCTATAAATGTGGAAATAATTAGACATTGCACAATGAGGTATAAAAAAATATCGATTCACCTTTTTGCATTAAAATCATCACAATTGGTGATTTTCGTTCATTTTGTGTAAGAATAATTAGACAAACTAGAATATTATCTTTAAAAAGCTCTGCAAGATTTAAGCTGATCTTATTGGTAGGATGGTTGAAAGTGCGCTTTTTAAGCAAACGGCTTGGATTCAAAAACAGCCAGTTTAAACATCGATTCACCATTTGTTTTCTTCTTCTTCTTTTGGTTCCACTTCTATCGAAGATTGGCGATCATCACGGCTATTGTGACCTTGGATGCTGCAGCTTGAAACAGTGACTTGTCCTCGAAACAGAGCAAACATATCGTCCCTTTAGTGCTTATTTTTCGTATGACAATCAGAGTTAATTTCACATGAGCAATGTTTGTATGAGTACTGGACAAATCGCTCCCCCAGTTCTTTTTTATCGTATGCGCCAATCTTGTCAAATATGACTTTTTCATGCAGTTGTCTTAAGAATCAAATTCTACACAATCTGAGCTAAGAAAAACCGTAAAACACGATAATGTGAGAGTTGTTTTAAATATTTTTAAAATAAATTTCTTGTATTTTTTAGTGTTGATCTGTTAACACAGTGAAAGTCCATTTTTATAAATATTTAAAAATACAAATGGTAAAACATTGTTTTAATTCACTTTATTCTTTTTTTTTGCTGGAATATTTTCGCCTAATGAGGCATCTTCAATAACCTAATCTAATCTAAGGTAACCATTCTGCTCTTGAAGATGCCTCATTAGGCGAAAATATTCGAGCAAAAAAAAAGAATAAAGTGAATTAAAACAATGTTTTACCATTAATATTTTTAAATATTTATAAATTTCTTCTTTTCATAAGACACATTGGTCCAGTACACATGCAAACATTGCTCATGTAAAATTTTCTCAATGGCGTATACGATAAACAAGAACTAAGGCAGTGTAATGTGTCTTATGAAAACTGGAAATTGATGTTAAAAATATTTCAAACAACTCTCAAATTCTCGTCTTTTAAGTTTTTTTTCTCAGCTCAGATTGTGTAGAATATGATTCTTAAAACACTTTCGTAGAAAGCTCATCTTTAAATCAAATAGTAGATAATCAAACCAAACAATGAAGGGACGTCAATTCAAAAAAATCTTTCATTACATATTAAAATTCGTTTTGTAGTTACTCGCACCCCGAATTGAGTTATACCGGTAGTTATTGTTTGATCACTTCATTGAATTGTATGTAAATTTGTGAAATGAAAGTTACTCGCCGACAATGGTTACTAAAGAGGCTGCTATTATTTGAGCAGGATGTATTATAAACTACTCAAACTACAATAACGCCAACAATACGCTAGTTAGTTAGTATACACAACTTAGCTCGGAAGTTTCAGCTTTGAGTATAAACCCGTAGACCGTAGAGAGTATTGAGTAGGGATGTGAAGAAATGGTAGCAATACCAATTTATAACGGCCGGTATTTGTATCAGATACGAGGTAACACAGAATATTAAATTAATGATATTTTTAAGGGTTTTGTGCTTCACATAGTGAAGGTCCATTGTATTTATTTAAAAAAAAATACACAGATTTATTTATTTATTTTTCAAATGTTTTTGAAAAATAAACATATGTGCATTATAAGGCATCTTTATTCTAAAGCTGTGTATTTTTTTTAAATAAACGATATCAATGAGATGGTGCGGGCATCTGTCTGTATTGGTCTATAACTTAAACTCTAGTAGTTAACTCTACGGACTCGCAAACGGAAGGTCGTGATTTCAAATCGCGTTGGTGTAAAAATAAGTGTGTTCTCATTGCGTTAAAAAATGCATTTTGATACATTACAGGTAAATTTGAATAAGTGACTTATTAAGCTAACATGGGGTTTTTAGTTAATTGTACCTTATTTACTATTTTTTACGACAGAAAACACAACAAAAGTGTGAAAACCTTTTAGTTTATAAGTTTTTCATGCCAAGACCGGTATTGCCAAGCTCGGTTCTCTATCCTTCAATATTATCTAGCCCAGTATAGTCAAAGCCGGTACTCTATACTCCTATATTTTCAAGCCCTGTATTGTCAAGCTCGGTAATGCCAAGCCCGGTATTGTCAAGCCCGGTATAGTCAAACCCGGTACTCTATACTCCTATATTGTCAAGCCCGGTATTTTCAACCTCGGTAATGCCAAGCCCGGTATTGTCAAGCCCGGTATAGTCAAACCCGGTACTCTATACTCCTATATTGTCAAGCCCGGTATTGTCAAGTCCGGTAATGCCAAGCCCGGTATTGTCAAGCCCGGTATAGTCAAACCCGGTACTCTAAACTCCTATATTGTCAAGCCCGGTATTGTCAAGTCCGGTAATGCCAAGCCCGGTATTGTCAAGCCCGGTATCGTCAAGGTCGGTAATGCCTAACCCGGTATTGTCAAGCCCGGTATTGTCAAGCCCGGTATTGTCATGTTCGGTATTGTCAAACGCGGTATTGTCAAACCCGGTATTGTGAAGCTCGGTTATGCCAAGCCCGGTATTGTCATGCCCGGTATTGTAAAGCTCGGTATTGTCAAGCTCGGTATTGCCATGCCTGGTATTGTCAAGCTCGGTATTGTCAAGTTCGGTATTGTCAAGCTCGGTTTAGTAAAACCCAGTATTTTCAAATCCAGTATTGCCACGCCCGGTATTGCGGCGCAAGCATACCCCCAGCCACGTGATATAAAGGGGTTAGCGTGGCTGGCGTGCGTGATGAAGGCTGCAGAAGCGATTGGATTATCAACAAATGGCCGCCTTCCAGAAATGGGTTATGATATATTAAACGCAAATAATAACAAAAACACTCAATGCAAAACTCCACTCTGCACCAGCATGAAAGCTGAATATCTTACAATAAATTATTCTACTTTTTGTAGTTTTTAAAACCCTGTTATTAAATTATAATGGAAATATTTAAAAGAAAGATATATTTACTGCATGAACGAAAGCGGGTATGTAATTATAGGTCAAATTAAAATAAAATGTATGAAGTATAATATACTACAAATATCGTTACTACAAGTCTTCTTCTTCGTGTCAGCTTCACACCGTATTGGCCCAGTAACGAGCAATGTCTGCAACTCTTTGGTTTCCCGCAAAGAGATCATCCATGGAGCAGCTTGTTGGACAGGAGGGACAACACCACAGGTGCTCCATAGTTTGCTGAGCTCCACACTCACATAGTGAAGAGTCCTCCATCCCAGAAATCCCCAGGTCAACATGTTGGCCCTGGCTCTTCCAACATTGGTCCTCAATCTGTTCATAGATTTCCACACGGGCCACTCGAGGTTCTTTCCTGGAGGTAGGCTCTCTGCAGGCTGCGCAGAGCTCTCAGGGCATTCCTCTTTGCACATTCGCAATCTCTCCGCCACTGGATCCGAAGACAAGGGCTGCACGGAACGAAGGAAGCTGTGTCTCAACTTCAGGCGCTGCTGTGATGAAATGCTACTACAAGTACCTACCTACAATTAATGAAAATCAAATTAATCTTTGGACATCACTATTTTGTTAGTTGTTCACTATGGAATTTCTTTTCGATTCAGTTTAAAAAAAAACTTTATTTACATTTATGTCACCCATACTGTAAACAATGATTCACTTTCCCAATGCCACCTTTGTTTCAGGGAAGATCGGCTAAAGTTGAGGGGCTTTTTTTCATTTGATGTTTGGATTTTAATTTATTTGTGATTACACATGCAGCATTTTTAAGCGCGAAATTATGAAAAATGTCTGGTTGTGAGAATGCATGTAATGTGAATCTCCAATGTAACATATCTGTGCAACTTAGGTTAGATTAAATTACACGTGTCATTTGTGGGCATGCATTTAGTATGAATTTAAATGTTAAATATCTTTGCAACCTAGATAATAGATTTTATAATAGATTGTTTCCAGTAGGGCAATAGGGGATTAGGAAAGTGATTGATTGAAATATCAACGCAACTTAGATTATAGATTTTCTTTATCCATTGAAAAAATGTTACTTTATTTGTAGAGTTTATGACAAGCCTTCCAAATTTATTCCCAAATACAGGTAACAATTCAATAAAGGCCGGATTAATGGTCGATGTTATATTTGTGATAGCCGAAATGGGTTAAGCCGAAAATAATGCTTTTCAAACGAATAATACCCATATGAACTTCAAGGCGAGGTTAAAGATTAAAAATATCAGTTGATTACGCAAGCATATTGTGGAAAAACGATAGTGAACTCGTAAAAAGCAAATAATTATTTGATTCTATGCTATTTTTTATTTTTGGTATCGATAAGGTTAAGAGAGCGACAAAGTGAAAAGTGAACCTCAATATTCGTGGATTTGAGAACGTATACGAAAACCAAAACACTATTTAGGTATAGGTAGTTGATTTGTGTGCTGCCATGATTTGACTGCAATAAGATACAAATTCATATTCATTTGATATATTTCAGCGGGTTTTAAACTATAAGACATAAAGACAAATAAATTCAAACAACAATTGGTATTCCAAAAACATTTTGTAGTTGATAACATTTTTTTCCTTTTTTAGTACAATAACTCATATTGGTTTGATTTGATTTAAATTAAAAGGTAACTAATGAGAAGTAATGCCAATTAAACAATCGAAACAAGTTACGATTTTTTTTTTTTTTTTTTTTTTTTAATTTTTAACTAGCTCTGCTATGAATGACTGAAAGGTTACAATTACTACTTCTTTTCTTTTTTTCCACATAAGCTTCGTTATTCTTAAAAGATTAAATTTTTGTACCAGTTTAAACCATTTTTTACGTTACTTAAAATTGGATATAATTAATTTTGTTTACTCTGTTATTATGTAGGTTCAACCAAACTAATGTGTAAAACACAGTATGTCCTACAAAAGACTTATCAGTTTACCCGTAGAACGAGTTGTTTCACAATACTCAAAGTATTGAGTATTCAAGAAAAATGTATGTGAACTTAAAAAGCACCTCTGGCAAAACAAGTTTCGAGACTTGTTCCGACAGAGGTGGTTTTCAAGTTCACATACATATTTCTCAAATACTCGATACTTCGAGTATTGTGAAAAAACTCGGACTACGGGTGGCTGAAAATTTTGCGGAACTAGTTTTCCTACAGCATATTACATTCTATGAGCACCTGAAAGAGAACATGCGTACATTTTTTTTATTTTCTATCACAAAACAATAAAAAGGAAAATACTGCAATGTTTACGAGTAACTATGTACGAATATTGAGGTTGTATTTAAGTTACATACATTATGCTAACCCTTTATTAAATGGGCGCACGAATAAATAATTATACTATATGCTTTTCAGGGATTGATAGCATAATCTAAAGCTAGCATATAGTATATAGCTAGCATAATATACACAGACGCTAGCAGGCCCTCATTTAGGCCACCGGAGCCCTGGGGAGAGGAAAGACAAAGGCCCCGTCCTATATATTTTTGATTATTTTCAACTAAATTTTAACGATTTCTGTTACATTTATTGATCGATTGCGAAAATATTTTTTTCCTTGAATTTTCAACATTCCTTACCATACAAGTTGGTATGAGGCTTATCACTCATACCATAAAAATGATTCACTTTGCTAAAGTAAGGAAGCTCGGTAAAAGCTTCAGGGCTTATGTTCATTTGAGGTATGGATTTTAATTTGTAAATATACATGCAGCATTTGAAAGCGCAAACCTACACAGTACATTGTCACCTGTTTATGGGCATAGCATCTAATATAATTTTAAATGCTAACGTATTGTTGAAACTAAGATTTTTTTTCAAATTTGTTAAAGGTATTTCAATTCGCTGTACAAGTTGAATAAGTTCATTTTATCTCTCGAGAATAATAATTTAAAAATATATTTTTTTAAGGAGTAATTGGAAGATACTTTGCAGAGTCTCTGGTCACTTCTAATGAAACGGCAACAGCCTTTAAGTAACAGCTTCCGAAATGTACTGCAAACAGAGTGGATTGAAAAAAAATATAGGAAAAATATACTAGCCATCAGAAGAGAGCTTACATTATTCTCGACGTTTTATCCTCAGTCATTGTGCAGAGTCACAGTCTTCTGAAGACGTTGGCTACGTTGCTAACAAAACGTCGAGAATATTGTAAGTTTTTTTTACAATATTTCGACTAATAACCGAGTATTGTTTAACTTTGTTGTTATTGTAATTGCCAATTAGTTTAGGAAGGTGCCCCCATATAAATTAATAATCTTCAAATTTTTTTTTGCTATTTTTTTTAATTCTCTGTGTTCTTCACATGTATTACTTAAAAAAAAACTTTTTAAACATTAAAATATTCGAGCATAAACAAATAAAATAAAGTGAATTAAAACAATGTTTTACCATTTATATTTTTAAATATTTATAAAAATGGACTTTCACTGTGTTAACAGATCAACACTAAAAAATATTTTAAACATTACATTTTTATTGATTGTAGAGGCATTAACTTTGCAATCGTTCATCATTAAGGATAAAAGAAAAACAACTTTGTTTTCGTAATCAAGTAATCGAAAACAAAGCTGTTTTTATTTTATCCTTAATGATATTTTTAAGCCATTAGGGGCCCTGGTGCAGTTACACCGCTTGAACCTCCCTTAATCCTACACTCATAGCTAACGCGGCACAAGAACCTTTTCCGATTCACTGAGTGTTTCCCAATAAAATAATTTATTCGCTCACTCGTGAAATCATTTGAATCATTTGAATTAACATGTTCTGCACAAACACCACAACCCCTCATTATTAAAAGTGCCCTACGCGCAAAGAAACAATTCAATTAATGCTTTTGCAATTTTTCCCTTCATTACTTCAATGAATTATTTAATATGGAAAACATACAAAGGGCCAGATCATTTTATTCATCTTTATCGATTTAATATTTTCATATCTAATCTAATTTAAGTTGCAAAGATATGTAACATTGGGGATTCACATTACATGCATTCTCACAAGCAGACAAGTACAAGTTCGCGCTTGAGCATGCTGCATGTGAACCTACAACATAAAAACCAAATCTCAAATGGACATACACCCTGCAACTCCTGCCGACCTTTTTTGAAACAGACATTGGCAAAGTGAACCATTTTCTACAGCATGGGGGGTCAGCCGCATACCAATATCATTAATAAAACATGAATTTGAATTTTTTGTTGTGTAATATATAATTTTGAGTAAATCAAAGAGATACATTTTAAAGTCTGTATTTCTCACGGTTATTGCCTGTCACAAAGAACCGGAAATACCACCATAAACTGTGATAGTGACTGTTCTTTAATTTTTTTTTAATTTAAAAAAATATATTTGTGAAGAGGAATGCAATTCACCAACCTATTCTACCAGGCCAGAAACAGGTATTAATATCATCATTTAATAATGCATTATTGTTTATTATTAATGAATTATTAAATGATAATTACCGAATAACATCTGTTGAACCAGGGTCAAAGTCAAGTGACCCAAGCGGGGATCGAACCAACGTTGTTCCATTCGAAACACGCTAGAAAGATCAGCCCTCTTGGCTCCCGCGGCTATAACCCCGACAACTATTGTTGCATTACAAAATTTTCAGAGCTTTAAATACACACAGATGCACTAGATGGCATTGATATATTATTTTCCTATTTTTGGAGATATTGTGTTTCCCCTGTAAGCAGTCTTCATGTGAAATTAATTGTGATGGAGATAAGACAAACAAACTCTATGGGGACGATGTAGCTTTGTCTGTTTCATACGTGTCACTTTTAAATATTTCAACAAACAACACGCTCCCCCAGTTCTTGTTTGCCGTATAGACCAACTTTGCCAAGTATGACTTTTTAATGCAGTTGTCTTAAGAATCAAATTCTACACAATCTGAGCTAAGAAAAATACGTATTTGTCTTCGAATGTGCGAGCTATTCAACATCTTTTCATACATTTTTTGTGTTAAAATTTGATTTCAGTTCTCAAATGCCGTACACCACTACACCCACTAAGCGCTGGAGGCGCATGCGTGACTGCGTCATCTACAATTGTAAGCCAATCACAGACGCGTGTGGGCATGACGTCATACCGACACATTGTTGTATGTTATATGTATTTTGGCGCTTACGCCAAATAAGCATTAAAAGATTGTCGCGAGCGTCCGGTCAAAGTCCGATCATTTGCCGTATCTCCACTTTACGTAATTTTGGTTGCGCATCTTTGGCGTATATCCATTTTAAAACGCTTTTTTTAGTATTAAACGTACAATTACATTTTTATGGATTATTTACCAGACCTACAGTACTTTCGTTAAAATAGGTAATTGAGCTACAATTTTGTCAATTACAATAACAACACACAAAAACATTGCTCGTGTAAAATTTGCTTAATGGTCTATACGGCAAACAAGAACTAAAGCAGTGAAATGTAGCAGAGACATGCTTAAGATGAAGATATGCCCTGAAGTGGCTGCTGAAACTTGTCTTCTATTGGTCAAAGCACACAAAGCATTACCTGAACTTCAAATTTACAACTTTCCGTTTAAACATAACTCTAGCGTCTACCAAAAAATGTATCAAAATTAAAAGAGCGCCAGTAGTAACCGTTTGAGATTTCACAAATTTTGCTAAAACGCCATTGTTGGGTATAAACGTGAATATGGCATCAGAGTGCATAGAGAGTGGCATGGCTGCAGGCAATAGGGAATTCTAAGATCCCAAGTATAAACCATTTTGTGTAAATACTCTTTTACAGCGTTTTACTGAAAATGTATGGGACTTGAAGCAGTGCCTACAGTTTGAGCGTTTTAATTTTAATAGATTTTTTGTGAAAAGCCATTGTTGAGTTAACACGTAATTTCTATACTTTGGAGAACTGAAAACAATGGAAATTGATACAAAATATCTGAGTATTTACTAACCTGCATGTGATAGCTGAAACCAAGAATAAATTTATAGTAAACGTGCACTTCAACTTTTCATTTTGTTATTATTTTACAAATATGAGTATTTTTTTAAATGCTTATTGACAAAGAAAAACTTTGTTTATTTTTGTGTGATGTAGCATAACTGAATATGTTTAAAAGCTTGTAAGTAATAAATTAACTATTCTAACTGGAATCTAATAATCTTGTTGTAATCTAGTTAGGACTAATTTTTAGAACGTAACATCGAAGTATTTCTTTTTCGGTTTTCAATGTATGTAGGTACTAGATATTATTATTTATTGATTTAAAAAATGTAATTTGTCGTGTATGCTCCTTGACTTATAGGTTGGTATGCGGCTGACCACCAATGCTGTAAAAATGGTTCACTTTGTCAGTGTCACCCCTGTCTCAGGGAAGGACGGCAAGAGTTGGAGGGTGTATGTCCATTTGAGATATGGTTTTTATGTTGTAGGTTCACATGCGGCATGTGCAAGCGCAAACTTGTACGTGTCTGGTTGTGAAAATGCATGTAATGTGAATCTCCAATTTAAACTATCTTTGCAACCTAGATTAGATTAGAAAAAAAATATCGTGACAAAAATTAATTGTAATAGATTATTTTCATGCCGTTCGACATATTTAAAATTCACTTTGATTACTTATTTTTATTTTTAAAATATCCATCAAAGTCAAATGTTTTCGCACAAAAAGCTATTTTCTTTCTTCTTCTTCCTCAGCTTTCTCAGTCCTCTCCTGGACGTAGGCCTCCTTCAATCTTCTCCATGTTTGTCTATCGGCTGCTGGAGTAATTACTGAAATACTTTTTGTTGTTGTTTAGTGATTATTTGTTCTTGATGATATTGTAAAGTTAGTTCATGAAAAAATTATAAAAGGACATTATTCATCCTTCAACCATATCGACGGTTAAAAGGCAGTAGGGCATAAGCGAAATAAACTAAATTGTTCAGGAGAGCAGTTTGAAGTTTGCAGAAAAATGGCATAACTTTTTTTGTATTTTATCATATCGTTAAAAAATCAAAACAGCTCTAAAATTTATTGGCATTCCTATTAATGTGGTTATAGGTACGATGTTTTACGATTTTTTTTATGTCACAAGCGCCTCTAGGATGAAAAAGGCTAAAATCTTGTCGTTTACACTAAAACCATACTTTGAAAACGCAGTTGTTTGCTTGGGCATAAACAACACAAAAATCATCGTAGAGTTATGGGAGTTAGCGCATTCGAAAGAGCGAAAAATTTCATGTAGGATAGCATTCATAACTCATGTTTGACTAAAATGTCGCTTATTATATTACTGCCTTTTAACCGTCGATATGCATTTAAAAAAAAAAAAAATAATAAGAATTCCTTTACAACTATGTAGATTTAGGAAGACACAAAATATTTTGACTGTTTTTTTTTTCAATCCTAAATTGTTGTCCTTTTTAAGTCCCAACTTACAAAATGTAATCCAACCACTTTTCATATAAATTCTCAAGTCCTAGGGGCACATCCTACCATATCCATGTAGATACTACAGGGCTGAGATTTCAATAACTGTCAGTCCACAATTATCGCGAGGCACGGAGATAGACGCATTAAATATAAGAATGAGTGAGAGAGACAAAAAAAACGATAAACTTACACGAATGGTGTATTGCTTGTCTGTGTACAAGCTTTATGGAACAGGAGATCAATGTATCGACAGTGAGGGTTGGCATCAGGGCTATAGAAAATTACTGAGAAGATGACGCAAATACGGCGACAAGTAAACAAATATATAGCGATGATAAAATGACTGCACGTTGAAGGAAAATTGTAAAATTTACAAAAAATAAAAAATCTTTTCAAAAGGAAATCATTCGTTCCCGTTGATGGTTTATTATTATTTTGCAATATTATATCAGTGTTAAAAAATAATCTCCATACAATTCGTAATTAATTTTGATGGGCTATTTTTGGGATAACTGTATGAGTACTGGGCCCACAAAAATGAGAGTGTTTGTGATAAAAATATGTACATATTCTTAAACAAAATATTTATTTTATTCTGCCGCTAAGTGTCTGTACCATAATTTTGGATATAAGTTGTACAGATTAAAGATTCGTATTAAATGCATGCCCAAAAGTAGACACGTGTAAGTTCACGCTGACAAAATATGCTGCATGTGTACTTACAAATCTCAAATGAACATACGCTCAGCAACTCATGGCGACATTCCCTGAAAAAGCATGACATTGGCAAAGTGAACTATTTTTTGTATGTATAAGTATGGGTAATCAGTCTTGGACCGGTCCGTAGTCCGTAGTGGCAACACTTCGGACTCGTAAATGGAAGGTTGGATTCGGATCCCGGCGGAGCACAAAAATATACCATTTATATTTCGAATGTGCTCTTCGCTGGGTTGAAAAATTCTAAAACCTTTACCAATGACCGGTCACTAAAGGTCCATCCAGCCTTACAGCAACTAGGGTCTTGCTTGAGTATTGGCGCTTTGTAGCGACGACCAACCTCGTACCCCTCTGCGGCACTACAACAAGTGTCATAGACCCCTAGAGTCTTTAGAATCTAGGGAGTCTCCCGCACAGGATTTCTTAAAAAAAAAAAAAAGTCTCTTACAAATTAATATCAAGAAATTCACATTAAGGCAACATTTCAAACATTAGAAATATCCATAAAGAATTGAGGAAAGAAGAAAGGAAAAACAGATTGAGGAGATTGTGAAAGAATGGGATATACAAAGTGAGCGTAAAAGAAGAAAATGCATGAAAAAGGTGATGGATATGAATGAATTGAAAGAGGTATGTAAGGATAGGAAAAAATGGAGGCAACTCTGCAGAGGCTCTGGCCACCCCTAGCGGAATGGCGACAGAGTTACAGTTACAGTTTACAGTTACAGTATTCAGTTTATCAACTAGGTATATGGTTTATCAACTATACCTATACATGTCTGTTTGTGGGAATGCGTTTAATATAATTTTTAAATGAGATATATCTTTGCAGCTTAGATTTAGATTAGATTTAGAACTATATGAAATGAAAAATAAAGAACGCCTTGCATTACAGATAAACCGCCATTTTTTTCCGTGTGCTAGCGAAATTGGACCCCAAAGCTATAATATCTCTCTCGGCATGTAGTTTCTTTCTTCTGTGGGGTTTGTGAATGGCCTTTTAGCCGAAAACATTGCATTGTTGCGGGCTTAGGCATTCTGTCAGTCTTTTGTGCGAGGCCAATGTATTCTTGCCCACAGGAATCGAGGATTTACGAGTGTATGGAAGCAGGGGCAACCACGTCTTTGTAGGCAGCAAAAACTCATTGCCTGTTTAAAGTGAACGCATGTGAATTATCGTTTATAAAAAGAATGCACACATTTTTATTACAAAAAACTCCTTGTATAACAGTGGCGAAGGGTGCCATACAAGCCGGTTCCCATCGGCTTAAAGTAGTTAAAAAATATAGGCACAAAGTAAAAAAATACATTTAAAACCAAATAAACAATACTGCATGGAAACTATGCAGTCTACTTTATTGTCACTTTTGCCTGATTTTAAGCGGGAAACCGATGGGAATCGGCTTGCATGGCACCCTTTGCCACTGTTGTATAAATGGACTGTGAACATATAGTTCTTATCGACTTTGACCTATCCAAAATCAATATAAATTGTCAAAATCAATATAATTGAAAGAGTTATCAAGGAACGGAAGGAATTAGTCAGTGTTATGGCCGAGGGGGCCAAGTGGGCTGATCTTTATAGCGTGTTTGGAATAGAACAACGTTGGTTCGATTCCCGCCTGGGTCATTTGATCATAACTTTGACCTTGGTTTAAAAGATGTTATTGGGTAATTATTAATTAAAATAATTCATTAAAATAAACAATAAGGAATTATTAATTCATGATATTAATACCTATTTCTGGTCAAGCAGAATACGTTAGTTGATTGCATTCCTCTTCACAAATCTATTTTTCTAAAAAAAAAAAAAAACGGAGGCATTACTCTGCAGAGGCTCTGTATATTCCGAACGGAGATAGTAAATATTTATTATGTTTATTTTCGAATGAAATATTAAGTATTTTTAATGCAAGTTCTGGCAGACCCTGCTCACAATTGCATTATACTATATGTTCATCTTTAAGTTTCCAACAATTGGGGTCCGACCTCAAGCCGCTTCGTGTTCTATTGTGCATACAACGCAACGCAATGCTTGTGTCTTTTTTCCGTTCATTTTGTCAATGGTGCTTTGTGTGCCATAAAATACAGGCCACAGTAGCAGCTTAGCTTTTGGATAATGTCTATAATATACCAAGTACAAATCCTTTTTACCAACTTTTTTTTTTACCAAACATGGTGATTTTCAAAAAATATTTCAAAATAAAATTGCGCCTCTTAGGCCCGGTATATTGAACTGTAGTAATATTTTAGTTTACTATTACTTGAACTTTTATTCAAAATACGCAATTTCGAGTTAAACTAAAACCGAACATTGCCGAAGAATGAAACCACGCCCCCAAATCTTGGAAATAATTAAAATGCCATTCGAAAGCTTTTAAACAAACAACTATTCATAAAAATCATATCCCTTACCTTCATTAAGCTAGAAAACGAGACAAAAAATGTTCAGTTTGCAACAATTTTGATGTATCCTTACATTAAAAAAGAACAGCTGCTGTCAGTGAAGCGCCGCCATCTTGAAAATCGAAAGTTAAAGTTACTAAATATTTACTGTCGAAATTCGGTGAGTGAAATATTATGATGATTTAACTAAAATTGCATTTTAGTTAACTTTACGATCCTTCAAAATACCGGGCCTTAGGAGCGTTTTGGTTTAAGTACATTTTAGGTGTAACGTTCTGAACGTTTATTTTAATTTTTATACTACTTAGTTATTGTCGATATTTTTGTATGTGATATATTGTTGTTGACAATGATATGGGAAAAGATGCGAATATTATGTAAAAAAAAACAAAAGATTCAAATATATGTAAATTCTGAAAATTACTTTCTGAGGAGGTTCCTTGACTTATATGTAGGTTGGTATGCCGCTGACCACCTATGCTGTAAAAATGGTTCACTTTGCCAATGTCACCCCTGTTTCAGGGAAGGACGGCAAGAGTTGCAGGGTATATGTCCATTTGAGATTTGGGTTTTTATGTTGCAGGTTCACATGCGGCATGTGCAAGTGCGAACTTGTACGTATCTGCTTGTGAGAATGCATATAATGTGAATCTCCAATGTAACATATCTTTACAACTTACATTAGATTAGATTTGATACCGCAGTTTGTACCCGCCTAGGTGTAGATTTAGTATTTGAATTTTTGATACAAATATTACACTAAGTACTAAAATATTCAATTTAAAACAAAGTATGCAGTTTGGTTCTATATGCACGCAACCCATTTAGTGCAACTTCTTGACGCGGTATCGCCGAAGGGTTTCGCATGTGGCGAGTAGATTATATTTAATTTTACAGGTATGAGAGCCAGGCGTCAGTTCAAGTGGGGGTCACCTAGCTCTCAAGGGGGCTGGCATTCATTTCTTGTGAAGACTGAGTAAAACTTGAGTTTGAAATAAATATTGAAAAGAAAAACCATTTATAGCACCCTTGGCCTTGGTGGGATTCGAACCCGAGCTCTCAGCAAGGAATGCAAGAACTCTGCCGACTGAGCTATCGACCGGATCAGCTGTTCTTTATTAATGAATCACTAGTTATCCAAACCAAGAATGTCTTTACCACCAGTATAAAGTATTGCGTCAACTTCCTTTGATAACATAAATTTAAAAAAAAGTATGGAAACGCAAGTCTCTCTAGGAGTGCCCTTGTGAATTTGATACACTTTCAATTAACAAAATCAAGGGGAATTTACGTATTTTTTTTTATACTCGGGTTACTGAATCGGAATTCCAACAATGAAACGATATAAGATCGTGTGGAATAAGAAGCGTTTTGGAATAGGAAGCTTTGAAGAATAATGAATGGAATGAATGGATATGAATAAAGAATGATGATCCCACCGGATACAGAATGGGATATCTTTCCCACCTTGGTGTTTGTTTTGACACGTCCAGCAATTCGATGCGCAACCACACGTGTGTGTGTCTTTTGAAATTTATGTCGTGACAAAAAAAATGTCGTACCGTGACGTAAACATTTATGTTGCAACAATTCGGAATCAAAAGAATTGTGCAAACAGGAACCGCATCCTATTTTTTTTTTGCAGTCGTGTCAAAATATGAGTAATATTTCATGACAACAACAAAAAAACTGTCACAATATTTGAAATATACATTGTGTAAAATGCTTTTGTTATTTTTTTAGTAAAAAAGGTACCTACCTAGGTAAGCAAGGTAATCATCCTCATCATCATTGGTACTAAAACGTGAGATGAAACTGACCTCTTATGTTCATAAGCTATACATGAGATACACCATAACTTTGATTCTGGCTCAGAATATGTCATTGGGTAATTATTAATTAATACTTCATTAATAATAATAATAATAATATTTGGATGATTTATTTTTCGAGCGCTGTTTTTGTGTGTATCACACCTCAAGAGCCCTCTGCGAGCTTGGTCGTCGCTGTAGAAAGCGCCAATTCTCAAGCAAGACCCAGTTGTTGTAAGGTTGGATGGAGCTTTCAGTGACCGGTCTTTGGTAAAGGTTTATGAATTTTTCAACTCAGCGAAGAGCACATTCGAAATATAAATGGTATATTTTTTGTGCTCCGCCGGGATCCGAATCCACAACCTTCCATTTACGAGTCCGAAGTGTTGCCACTAGACTACGGACCGGTTCAAGATGCCAACGATACGCGGTGTACCTGAGCGGTCACCCATCCAAGTACTATCAGCGCCCAATGTTGCTTAACTTCGGTGATCTATGGGATTAAAATATTATCATAAGTTAACAACTCTCACATTATCGTGTTGCTCGTTTTTTTTAGCTCATATTATGTAGAATGTGATTCTTAAGACATTTCCATTTAAAGGTAATCTTTTAATAAAATGGTAGATAAGCCAAACAAGCACTGAGAGGACGTTGTGTAGGCCGATTCTCTTAGAGTTGATGTAGTGCTAAATCGTTTTCTCACAGCACTAAGTAGTTTTAAAGTTAAGATGACACAATGAGAGCGCATTATGTAGAAGAATGACTCTTAAAGTGTAAATTTTAAGTTAGGAAACATAAAGTGCATCTTTCAAAAGTTGTTGCAGTCAAAAAACTTCACTGCAAGGTAACTAGCACATTGCATTTCTACACAAAATCCACCCTAATCATAATATGGTTTTAATTCTTAAATCAGTATGAAGTCCAGTTGATAGCTCAGTTGATAGAGTGCTTGTAGTTCATACAGATAGCTCGGGTTTGGATTTCAAAGAGGTTGTCTTTATTTCAATTCCAAAATTAAAACTTCCGGCGCGGTTTACTCAGCTTTCATTAAAAATGAGCACCAGCCCTTTGGGAGCTGGGATACCCCCAAATAAATAGGTTTCACTCGCCACATGTAAAACGATCCCTTCATGGAAAACGCAGCAAGAAGTTACACTATTTATAACGCTTAGTAGAGTAGTGTAACATTATCAAATTGTGATCTTAAATTGTTATAGTCACAAATATTTTAACAAATCTAAAATAAGTTACAATTAAACTATTACTACTCGTCCCCCCAGTGCTTGTATGGCTTATCTATCATTTGATTCAAAGACCACCTTTCAATGAAATTGTCTTTATTGAAAGGTCTCACATTCTACACAACCTGAGTTAAGAAAAAAACGGCTTGCACGATAATGTAAGAGTTGTTTTAAATATTTTTTAAATCAATTTCCAGCATTCATAAGACACATTGGTCCAATAGACATACAAACATTGCTCATGTCATGTTACCTCTAATGGACATAAGACAAACAATCACTAAGTGGACGTACTGTTTAAATTCACAGATGCATTTCAAATTATGTAATCTGTATTGCTGACGCCACTGCATTTATCAAAGCCCCTCGTTATTCACTTAATTAATCACAATTTCAACAACTGATTAACTCCTTATTAACGGGTTTATACAGCAGGTGAATGCAATTCATAAACACAAACGGACTCATTAGCGTACAAATTGCAGATACTTTGTAATTTGCAAATATTAATAAAATAAATTGCACAGAATCTGTACTCGACTTTCTTGCAAAAATTAACCCACTGTATGACGTATGTAAAGCTAGAATCATCTACCGGCTTATGCCGTTTCAATAAAAAATATAATATATCAATTATAAATCAATTTTATTCCACCGCGGTGTGTACCTGCATACTTGTACAATATGGATATAGCCATATAAATACTTAAATGAATAGACATATTTGGTTGATTTATTTGTTGAGCGCCGTTTTGTGTGAATCACACCTCAAGAGCCCTCTGCGAGGTTGGTCTTCTCTGGAAAAAGCGCCAATTACACAATAAAGATCCTTGACTTATAGGTTGGTATAAAGCTGACCACCCATAGTGAAAAAATAATTTGCTTTGTCAATGTCACCCCTGTTTCAAGGAGAGTCGGCAAGAGTTGCAGGTTTTATGTTCATTTGAGATTTGGTTTTAATTTGTAAGTAGGTACACATTCAGCGTTTTTAAGCGCGAATTTACACGTGTCTGTTTCTGGGCATGCATTTGATATGAGTTTTTAATTTAAATATATCTTTGCAACTTAGATTTTAGAATCTAGAATCTAGATATATAGATATATTGATGGTCATTGAACCCTTTTGTATGCAAACTAGGACTTTGTATGGTGGGGAAACTTTTTAGTTATATTTTAAAAACGTAACAACTAATTATTATTGGTATTTATAAAATTTTAAGAATCGCAGCCTTTTATCTTATTTTAATCCTTTGACTACCAAGAAAATTGCTAATACATTTTGTATGGAAAATTTTCACTTTGTATGGCGGCTATACTTTTTATTCACTTTTTGGAAAAAATAATGATGGCAATATATACGTTATAATTATTGTTTTACATTTGTAGAACATCATTTTTTTATTAACCCTCTAACTGCCGAGGATTTTTCATTTTTTTTTTCTTTTGTATGGCAACTCCCTAAATCGAGATCATGATGAAGTAATAATTATTATCAGTAGATAGCACTATTTAATTTACGAATTCACAGAAAATTTGAGAAAAATCGTTGGAGCCGGTTTTGAGATAATCACATTTAAAATTTTCAGCTCTTCGGAAGCCATCTTGAATTTTCAAAAAAGAAAAAATCTTTCGTTATGAATTGTAGTGACAAACTTGTTATTTCTTTTACATCTAATACAAATTTAAATATCTTGAATTTTAATGGGTTTTTGTTATATTTTCGATTTAAAATTTGAGGTCGTGTAAACAGTGCTTTTAATATTTTTTTCAAAATATTTTTTCTTTAATTTTGTAGAAATTTATGTTTTTTATAATATTGTAGAACATTATATTCTTGTTAACCCCTTAACTTTCGAGAAAATCACGATTGTTTGTTTTTTTCATATGGCAGCCCATAGACACAAATTAGCAAGAGTGTTGTAATACATAATTTATTAAGTTAAAAATTAATTAATGGCAACTCTGAAAATTTAAGAAAAATTCTTGGAGCCGTTTTTGAGAAAAGTGCAATTTTATGTTTTTTTTGTATGGCAGCCATCTTGAATTTTCACGTTGGTGTAATGCCATGTTATTCATACTTAATAGATGTCCAAAAAAGTTGATGAAGCCAAAATTTGGTATCTCTAGGTCTTATACTTTGGAAAGTGACACACATACATACACACACACACACACACACACACACACACACACACACACACACACACACACACACATACAGACGGACGTTTTTGAAAGATAGTGTTTTTTGGCATGTCCTGCACCAGGACAACTCATTTCCGTGAAAAACTCGAAAACAAATTTTCACACCAAATCAATACTTTCTTTATAGCCTTCAGCTATAGCAAGAAAGTAAAAAAAACAGAGATTGATAAATGCGAAATCACGGACCTGTTAAATATTAACGATTCAACATTAATAATTGTAATGCAATTTAATTTGTTTGTTATGAATGGATATTAATTAATTCAAATGAGATGAAACAAATTTATGTGAAAGAATAAATTATCCGTAAACTACAAAAACCATTCCGTATACATTATTCTTATGCGCACGGCGCATGTAATAGGTAAGCGTGGAAGGGGAAGACCTAGAAAATAATGGATTGATCAGATAAGTGAGATTGCGAATGAATGGAATTTACAGAGTGGAAACAAGAGAAGAGCATGCATGAAAAGAGTGATGAAATTAGATGGGATGAAAGTAGTATGCAGGGACAGAGTCAAGTGGAGGCACTTGTGTGGAGGTACTGGCCACCCCTAGAGGAATGGCGGCAGGATACAAGACAAGACAAGACGGCAGCCGCTGTGGTAAGTTTGTTAATGTGATTTATTGTTATTATTTATGTTGCTTTACTTTTTGTTCTTAACATATTCATATAAAGGTAAGGTTCATCAATTTGCACGGTGCCGTGTCTATAAGTTTGCAGTTTTGCGACTAAAGTAAGTCAACTTCACCGTGCACATAATAACAATCTTTGGTATAATATGACCGAAAACGTAGTTCCATTTTGATAGCACCCCTAGCGAGGGATTGTAAGAAAAAACAATAGATTTTTTTACAAATATGTACCTACATACTCACACATTATTCAACGAGAGTTTGTGTCGCTCCGTTGCTTTCATTTTATACAAACTGTGTACACACACAGACAATAAACCTTTTGTTGTCAGAACTTCTCTGTTTCACACTTGGTAATTAGTTTTTTTATACATGTTAAGAAGAAGAAGATAAATGTAGTTTTGTCAGCATTTTTTGTTGTTGTTAACATTATTGAGGTAACACTGACATTTTTTGGAAAGTAAACAGTTAAATCTTATGGAAACTAAATAGTTGTATCTTATGGAAACGTAAAAGTAAATTTTATGAAAACTAAACAGTATCATTTTATGGAAAATAAATAGTTTTAACATATGGAAACTAAATAGTTGTATCTTATGAAAACTGAATAGTAAATTTTATGGAAACTAATCAGTAGAAAATATAGAAAGCAAGAAAATGTATAACAAATGTTCCAGACACCTATATGACATTATATACAACGTTGATGAAACGTTGCAAACCCCTTTCATCTCTATATCACAGTTATCATAACGCCGCGTGCACAGGCAAATACATTTCACAATAAATATTTTCTCCAATTCCTTTAAAATAACTCATCTGAAATTGACTGAAGCGGTAACGATGGCTCCAATCGAACCTAAATTTTGCCGGTCCGTACTACAGTGGTAACACTTCGTACTCGTAAATGGAAGGTTGTGGGTTCTAATCCCGGCGGAGCACAAAAAATATACCATTTATATTTTCAGATTTGCTCTTCGCTGGGTTGAAAAATTCATAAACCCTTACCAAAGACCGGTCATCAAAAGATCCATCCAGCCTTACAGCAACTGGGTCTTGCTTGAGAATTGGCGCTTTCTACAGAGACGACCAAGCTCACAGAGGGCTCTAGAGGTGTGATACACACAAAAACAGCGCTCACCAAATAAATCAGACTATGCAAAAGAGAAGAACAATTTTCTCTACCTTTCGTCGGAGTCATATCCGTTTTTTTTCATTCTATAGAATGTCTAACGACCGTAATCATAATTTCAAATCTTAAATCAGACTTTTTTTTTAATATTGCCTACCTATCAGGCGCATGTGCCTGTATGGGATGCACGCTCCTGGTTCGTACAATTAGTTTTTAATTTCATACAAGAAGAAGAAGAAGAATACTTGGTGCACGATAACGAGATGTTATTTATTTTACTTTCGTATTTTATTATTATTATGTTGAACTGCCTCCCTCGTTGGCGCGGAGTTCTTATTTACTCAAGCAGGTAATACCGAAAATTGGAGCCGATAAAACAATTTGTGTGCCCGTAACGACGCGCTGTTTACCTTGCGTACATAACTTATTCGGGGACCATGTAATGACGGGCCTGTCTGACAGAAAATTGTTCGACATACCCCGCGGCCAAAATCCGAGGCGGGGTATCGTGGCCGAAGATCTCTGCGTTTTGGTATTTTTTTTTAATTGAGGTCCAAGTAATATGAGATGAGATTGCTTTGAGAGGTATCCGCTGCCTTTTCAAAGGTCCATTTTCCTTTTTGTAACACGAGTATAGAGCATTCCTTCGATCACGCTAATAGAAAAGTGTATTGAATATACGGCACGACTCCTAGTGAGGGATTTTGCTTTTATATATTTTTTCGATTCACGCGATTTAGGGGAATTTACGCATTGTTTTATACTCAAGGTAAGAGTGGAGTAAAGTAGGCGAGATATACTGGCCTAGGTCAAAATTCAATATAAAACGGAGCTTCAGTATTAGACATCTTCAATATTCGTCATCTATAATCATGTTATGTAAATACATTCCCACAAACGACAAGTGTAAATTCGTGCTTAAAAATGCTGCATGTGTACTTACAAATTAAAATCTGAGCCTCAAATGAATAGAATCCCTGCAGCTTTTGGTATTTTTCCTTGCATCTTACCTATACGAGTTTGTACTTCGGAAAGTAAGCTATAGCTAACTCTAACCTTAGTATTTCATTTCAAAGTATTTCCTAAATGTTTTTTTTTCAAAGTGTCAATTTATTCAGTGAGTGATTATGTATGTGATTCCAATACATAGATCTCGGACGTTGCTTAAGAAAGCGCCAATTACACAAACAAAACCCAGTTGGTTTAAGGGTTGGTGGACCTTTAAGCGCCCTTGGGGTGGTTAGTGCCACTAAACGGCGTTTTATAAAATTAACCATTTTTTAATGTTGTTACTATTTAGGTGACCAGTCGGTTTCTATAAACAGATATGAATTTTTCAACCCAGCGAAGTGCTTATTTTGACGATTAAATATTTTTGTTTGTGTTCTGCCAAGAAACTGCGGAACTTTGCGGTGGCCGCGCCGGTGGCCTGGAACAATTTGCCCATCGGTGTTCGCGCGAACCAGCCTACCACCACCTTCAGAAAGGAACTGAAGACACTACTTTTCTCCAGAAGCCATGGCGCCCTTGAGATGGTCCTGGACCATTAAATGGCGCCACAGGAAAGAAATCATCCATCATCATCATCTATCGTCCGATTTATTAGTCCGTAAATTGGATCATTAGACAAATAACCGATTCTTATATTACTCAAACAGAAGAGCTGGCTTTCTTTCGTAGAATCTGGTGAACACTCCATCAATTTTTAGTCTCATTCAAAGAACAAACAAAAGTCTAATTCCACTTACGTCTTTTCTGATTTACTTAAACATGGAAAACTCTTGGAAGAGAATATTTAAATTTAGAATAGCAGGAAATATCTTCCCTAAAATTCTGATTGAGATCCATTCTCAAAAATATTAAAACGAGGAAACCTCATCTCCCCATTGCTTATTTGGCGTATCCACCACTTGATTTAAAGATAGTCTTTCAAATAAGTTATCTAAAGAATCACATTCTGCACAATTTGAGCTAAGAAAAAAACGTACAACACAATACTGTGAGAGTGGTTTCAAATATTTATAAAATTAATTTCTCGTTTTCATAAGTTAATAAGGTTCACTTTGTCAATGTCACCCCTGTTTTAGGGAATGTCGGCAAGAGTTGCAGGGCTTATGTCCATTTGAGGTTTAGATTTTATTTGTAAGTACACAATCAGCATTTGTAAGCGCGAACTACACGTGTTTGTTTGTGGGCATACATCTGAGAGCTTTGAATTAATATATCCTTGCAACTTAGATTATAGATAGATAGATAAGACACACTGGTCCAGTACACATACAAACATCACTCATATTAAATTAATTACCTCTGATGGATATACAAACAACAATTAAGGGGACGAGCTGCCTTCTTTCACTTCTTTTATGCACCACAAAATATCCTATTCATGTTTGCTTCAGTCTTCATGTCTTATTCGAATTTTGAGGTACCGCTGTACCGAATTTCGTAGATTTTTAAGGCTACTCCATATAGTGTACACACACGTACATGAGTTTGGAATCTTCTGGGAGCTTCAGGTAGCTTTTTTACGTCTGGGCAACCGGACGCTATTAATCAATATGTTCGTAGAAGACAAGCCCCTTGAAATTACGGTAATATAGTTTTTTAATAACACGAATAAAAAATAAGTGTAGACATCCTCGTTATCGATGTGCGCCCCTGTCAACGATACCCATACAAATTGAAATTCCTTTGCAGCATCGGTTTTGTGGCTTTAGAATGGAGCCTTAAGGATTTATTGTACATAAGACATACAAGCACATGGTAGATGACTAGACTAAAAGATAAACCCAAAATTATAAGGATTCTTCATATTTCACAGTATGGTAAAGTTTAATGGGTGTAAGATTCACCTTTGTTGCAGGAAGTCCAGGTTTTGTATTCCTGAAATCCTTGACGGAGATTTCGGAGTGGTTTTCGGGAAACAAGAGTGTGTTCGGGGTTTGCTGCTTAGAGGCGGTCCTCAGCTTACTTCGGCCAGCAACAGAGCTAGAAGAGTGGATAAGAAACACTTCTTAGAATAATTTATCAGAAAAAAAAATGTGTTTTATAACTATATAATATGTATATATTTTATTACGTAATTTTCAGTACTGAAAATGTATAATGTATGGTTTTTCTGGTTCTCTTAGTTTTCTTGAAAAATAAAATTAATGATCGGTACCCTTAGTACGAGTTGCAAAACTTGAGTAATGCAAAGGTTATGTCAACTATTAAAGAGTGATTTCCCCCAAAATCTGCCGTTTTTGTTTGTTTGAACTTGATTTTCTTCATCACTGTCACTCTTTTGCTAAGACCATAAAGTGTAAGAAACAAAAACGGCAGATTTTGGGAGAAATCACTCTTTATTAATATTTTCCGTAAACTTTACTTTTCTCAAGTTTTGCAACCCGTACTAAGGGTACTGCACGTATTTAAAGTTAATGTATAAGTTTTTTCTTATTAATTTCAGGTCAATTATTGTGTTTTTTTATGTTAACAAGGCACTAAATAGGTACTTAAAAGTTGTGAAGAGCTAACTCACCACCTTAAAGGTAAAACTATAATGTAAAAACGGACATGTAGCACGTGCAGAGGACTCCAGGATCATCAGAACTGTCTTGGATGGTGCCTCCTCAGGTGTTAGACCACTCGGACGTCCCAGGATGCGGTGGGCAGATGACGTCGAAGCGGATGCCAAAGATCTGGGAGTGAGGGGACCACGGAGGGAAGCAGCACAAGACAGAGAGCCCTGCAAGATTGTGGTGCGGAAGGCCCTGAGCCTTCAAGGCTTATGAGCCGAAGAAAGTAAAGTAAAGTACTAAGTAGGTACTAAATTTTTTTTAAAGTTTGTAAACTCACCAACTTAAAGGTTAAACTATAATGTAAAAAAAGTAAAAACTAAATATTTAAAACTAAATAAGTGCTGATTCTCCGATTGGATAAATCGTAGATTTTTTTTTTATTGGGAGTATAGAGAGACTTCGCATAGTAAGTGGACTAAGTATAAGGAAGTGTTCATGAAAAACTTGTTAACCAAAGGGTTTTCACACTTTTTTAGTATTTTCTCTCGTAGAAAATAGGGAAAAAGGTGCATTTATCTGCGAAAACCCCTGTTATAATCTTTTCGAATGCTTTATCCTATTTTTCTTAGTTAAACCACTGTCATAATTAGAGCTTTTTTTTTATTAGCACGCAATTTAGTGAAATACCTGGAAATACTCAAAAAAGACGCCTTTTGCAAAATCAGACTACCAGCTCTGCTGAGGTCTCGTATTAAAGACATGCGGTATTCAGTGGTCCCTCCAGTATCGCAAGATTTTCAAGTACAAGCCAGTCTTTCAGCTCAACCATACCGAATACCAAAAATGTAACTCTCAATAGAAGCGCTGCTTTCCTTTCCATACATATTTAGGTAAACGCTGTATCTGAGTTTAAACGTAATGTGGTATAGGTTACACGAAGAAGACTTCAACCGCTTATTTGTTAGCAAAGTCCGCATCCGGGCTCACAAGGCGGTCTACAACATGAGTATAAAGGATTCACCTAAACTCTCGTTAACGTAAAACGTAAATGTATGAAATATTCAATCGTGCTCCTAGTGAGTGATTTAGTTTGCATATATTTATTCATTAGAGGAGTTTACGCAGTATTTTATACTCGGAGGACTGGACACAAGATACCTGCTCTACCTACACATGCAGCCGTAATCTGAATATAATTGCTCCTAGTTATACTCTTGTGAGCACATCTTTTTTACAAATATTTGGTCTGGACCCACTTTGCTGGGTCAAGTGTAAAATTTCGCCTTGAGGAAGTCATTAGGCTGTACCATCGTGATTCTCCTCGGCTTTGATGTCATTATAAGATGGAAAAGGTTGATCAAATTATATGCTACAAATTGGGGAGTGTTGACTTTATAAATTACATCTAAGGAGCAGATTTTTTTGGACCTTTTTATTAGTCATTTTTGTCCACTGCTGGACTGTATTTTTACAAATTATTACGAACTATGGTTCTATAAAATTTATTAGAAATCAATTAAGAAGAATTTTTCCAAAAATAATACACAAAGCAAACAAAATAATATATAGTTTCAAATTTGTTTACAGTTTGTATAATGTGTATAGAATTTGCACTGAATCCCGTATAGGTACCTACTTACCTGAAATTGACAATGCTGTTCATTACTACCGCAATTTAAAATGTCAATGACTTTTAGATGCATTTCGGTTTCAAGATTACTAAGCCTTGGATGTCAATAGTTGTTTATCCATTTAGAATCTTCAAAACTCCGCGGTCCAGTGAATATGAAACAAAAAATACTATATTTTTTACGTTTCCGAATAAGGTAGCCGAAGCAGATTATATACCGTTTTTAACTAGATATTTCATAACGCTTTATGGTCCTAGAAGTCTAAGACGGGCCACCAAATGGGATCCAAACCACAAGATTGCTTCTCGTTGAATTGATCAGGAAATGGCTTCTGTAAAAAACTAACTAGATCCACGCTCGCCTCAAATTATCCAAATATTGTGTGTACGAGTTTTGGTTTAGTGGTAAGAGCTTTGGACTTGATATTTATAGGCAAGACCGATCTGCAGTCCAGTGGTAGCACTTAAGACTCGTAAATGGAAGGTTGTGGGCTTGAATCCCAGCGAAGCACAAACAATATAACAATATTGAAAAATTCATAAACCTTTACCAAAGACCGGTCATCAAAAGATCCATCCAGCCTTAAAGCAACCGGATCTTGCTTGAAAATTGGGGCTTTGTAGCAACGACAAAGCTCGTCAAAAGTCCGGTCGATAGCTCATTTGGTAGGATGCTTGCATTCCATGCCGAGAGCAAGGGTTCGATCCTCACCGAGGGTGTCAGAAATGATTTCCCGTTACGGTGTCTATTTCAAACCCAAAATAAATACCGTCAAGGTGTACTCACAAGAAATGACAACCAGCCTTCCGGGAGCTGGGAAACCCTCACTTCAACTGAAAGTGGTTGGTGTGAGGCCGGCCCCCTTACCCGTAAAAATAAATACCTAGGTCATCGCCACTTGCGACCCTTTCGGGGATACCGAGGGCAAGAAGTTGCACTACGTGTGTAGATTAGTTGCGTAGAATGGGTTCTGTGATTAAATGCTTGCCCGTCACGTGTAAATTAGCGCTTACACATGCAGCATGTGGAATTGGCAAATATATGTTAACATTGCAGAATCATATTCAATGTAATTAGTGTCACAAGCAGACTCGTTTAAGTTCGCTCTTATACATGCTGCATGTGTATTTATAAAATACAATAATTTAATTTCAAATGAACAGAAAACCTCTTGCCACCATCTGGAGACAAAGTTGACATTGGTTAAGTGAACCAATTTTTACAATATCATCCTCATATCAAGTTATACATAAATTATGAGATACAAATTCTATATTATTATTTATTATCTAAACATTGTCAAAAAATCTACATTCCCGCCTTTGGTTGATTAATGTTCCATGATCTCTGATCATATATACTTGGAGTTTGCTTGGAGCCAACATTATTGCAGTAACTTGTAGCTGAACACACACAATCCAGACTAACCTTCCTGTCCCGTGGTTTTTTGCAGCAAAAGATTACCATACGGAGAAGTTGGGTAGAGTACAAGGGGAATTGGAGGAGGTGCTCAAAAGGCCGTTGGGGCCATTTGCCATGATTAATTAGAGTCACTTAATCGACGAGGGTGTCGAAATCTTAGATTCACGCCGCGTGTATCCGAATCCTTTCCTTGAAATAACTAATAAAGGTCCATTTTGCAGTGCCTTTCAGATGACCGGTGGTCATAGAAAGATGCTGTAAAAGCCATGAGCCTATTAACTTACAGGTGGACGCGCAAAGGTAAGAATTACAACAAAGAAGAGATCGCCTTGCATGTAATTACTTTCACTAACAAACTAAAACCTAACTGCCTTTCATCTCGCAATTTTTATGTCATTTATGTTTTTATCTGAAAATAATTTCGACTACCTTATATTCCAATTAATTAAACTTGCACACATTAAGACCGTTCCGTAATTAATAACGCTTAAATCTCGTCGCCTTAAAAATAATTGTAGTTCATACTACCTCATCTCTGATCGCGTAAACGTAAAATGAATACTCGTTATAATCTTAAGAAAAGGGTAGAAATGTATGAGAGGTACACCTCCCAAAAAGTACTTGGGTTTGCCACTAAAGTAGATTTTGAAACGGTAAAACAAAAAATTTACACAACGTTCTGTTTCATAATCTTCCACACGACGAGGAGTCCTACCCTTAGCTAGATGATCACATAATAATTGGCCAAAGATAATTACTACCTCGGTAGGGGTAGATTGCTCTTCCAGCAACTGAAACTGAAGGTTGGAAAAGAATCGAAGCAGCCTAGTGCTATTCCTTCAGAGAAGGTTTGTTGCACTTGAATCCTGGTGATTCCAGGGTATCCTCCCTGCACATTCGATCGCTCCACTTTTACCGGAGGAGGAAAAATCCCTCGTTCGTGCCTTTCTCTTTCCTTTCGAATCCTCGTTCGTTCCTTCCGTCTCCCTTCTTTTTCGCAAGGGGGGGGGAACATCTATAACACTCAATTTTGGTTTATTAAGGGTCAGCTCACAACGGGAGCCATTCGTTTGTTTAAAAAATCACGCACTGTGAGCTCTCATAGCATTTTTTGTGAATGTGCTTATAGTGTTGATTTTAAATTAGAATTTTTCGGTAGGCACGTACCTACTCGTATATTATTAATAAGAATAACATGTTTTAATCAAGGCATCATCTGTTAGCCATAATATAATGTATGTATGTGAACACAAAATATATAGGTACATAACATAGAGTCAGCAGACCGAAACTTTGAGAATGATACATACATTATGAGACATATTGGTATGTATATGGTAAACGCTACCGTGTGGTGAATGAATAGTGTAAAACCTTGTTGTAACTGGAAATTTTAAGAAAAAATAAAAAGGGTTGTCTTCTATTCAAGAGGTGGGTCAATGACTGGCAACCAGAGGTTTGTGATATATAAGATGCTTGACAGGCCAATGCTACCATTTCAGGGATCTAAATCTAAATCTAAATCTAAGCTGCAAGGATATGTATCATTTGAGATTCATATCAAATGCATTCCCACAAGCAGACACGTATAATTTCGCGCTCACACATGCCGCATGTGGACCTGCAATATAAATACACAATTCTCAAATGGACATAAGCCCTGCAACTCTTGCCGACCTTCCCTGAAACAGTGGTGACATTGGCAAAGTGAACCATTTTTTACAGTATGGGTGGTCAGCCTCATATATATATATATATATAAGGATAATTTATTTTAATGTACACATAATTAAAGAGCGCCGTTTTTGTGTGTGTCACACCTCAAGGGCCCTCTCAAATCACGGATAAGATTTCTTGTAAAGATGTGTCTTTAGTGCTCCTTTAAAGACACCAACAGTCTTTGCCTTCCTCACATTAGGTGGCAGTCTGTTCCACTCCATTGGTCCCGCAAACCGGAAAGCACGGTCCCCAAAATTAGTGCGTGTCTGACGGTGTGGCTGAACCAAGTCCACCACGCCATCCCCTGCAGATCTGAGCGTTTGGCGCCTCAAATCCCTCTCAACGGGTGTAAACATGTCAGCCAAATATGAAGGAGCTGTACCATTTACAGCCTTATACACCATCAGACAAACACGGTAGACCACCCTCTCCGGAAAACGAAGCCAATGCAGTTTCCCTAACAATGGAGTAATGCGAGTAAATTTAGACATCCCGAATATGAGTCTTGCCGCTGAATTCAGCACAGACTGAAGACGGTTGAACTGCTTTTTCGGCTGACCTATGTACAGCGTTGAGCAATAGTCAACTCGTGACATCACAAAGGCATTCACCAGGGTCTTGACTGCTCCCGACGGTAAACATCTCCTGATCGCCTTTATCTGGCGAAGTTCAAAAAATGAGGAAGATACAGTCGAGTTCAATTGCTCTCCCATTGTGAGGTTCCGATCCAGTGTGACTCCTAGAAGTCTGACTGAGTCGGAGGGCTGAATCAGCTCTCCCCCAATGGAGAGTGGTACTCATACCAACCTATAAGTCAAGGAAATTAATTCGTATAAGTCAGGGATAAAACAAAAAATAGCTTGATACAGAAGAGTCAAACGCAAGCTCAACTAATTTGCACAAATATTGCAACTTCTAGCCGCCTTTTTTCTGTAGACATTGCAATTTTTCTATTGAAAACTGTCTAATTTCACAAGTAAGCACTTAAAGCGGAGGATTTCTGGCCTCCGAGTAAGCAGATTATCATTTCCTGCGAGGGCTGAGAGAAATACGCCGGTATATTAATTATTTGGTAATATATTGTGTTTGCCATCATTAGATTGATCTAATAGGTTCGTATGAGGCTGACCCCAGATGATGCAAAAGCTTGGTTTGCTTTTGCAAATGCCGACCTGGGGTCAGGAAAGGGCGGTCAAGTTAAAAGTTTATGTTTATGTAAGGTTTGTTTTTTTTTTTTTTTAAGGGTTTGGTGGTTTTGTTTTTTTTTTGTCTGCACACATGCAGCATGTTATATATTTTATCTTTGCAACAAAGATTAAAAATTATATGTCACCGAACTAGAACATTACAGGAGATCAAAATATAAACAGCAAATTATTCAACAAGGTTAATATCGAATCTACTAAAAGAACTATTGAATTGACTATTTCATCAATGTTGTAAGAATCATTCAAGCTCAGCATTAGAAACTCTCATTGCATTTTATTTCAATATGACCACTATTTCAGTAGTCTCACCGCAACATAATTTCCTTACATAAGATGCCAACTCAGCTTAAGAGTGTGTACGCGTTTTTTAAAAAATTCAAGTTATGGAAGAATTTTTATATTTGAAAAAAGAACATTCTTTTAATTGGCCATTATAAACAGTGAATCATTGCGCGGTCCGCTATTGGCTGGAGCGGACGTGTGTTTTATACGGTCGGTGACTCCGAAATATTCCGTCGAAAAGCCATTTTTTTTTTCAACAAACAAAAAAAACAATTTTAGCTGTCTGACTTAATTGTTTTTGATATTATAATTTTCATTGTGTGGCGCTGGTTTATTCACAAACAATACTGTGAGAATAATTAATGCTATGCGCGAATTCTAAACGTATTGGTGATTGATGTAAGTAGGATAATTTCACTTAAAAAACAAACAAAAATGTGAGCAATCAAACTACGCAACAATTTGTACAACTTTTTATTCTGAGAAATTGGCAATCTGCTATTCTACGCCAGAGGGCTTAGGTTCGAATTCACCAAGAGTTACATAAACGATCCCGATACGGCAAGATTCACTCAGACTTCGTAAGAAATAAGAACCAGTCTCCTAAAGCTGGGAAAGCCCTTCTTTACGTCAAGAATGTGCGTCAGGCTAGCTCCTTACCTGTGAAAATAAATAGGATTCAGTCACATGCAGCCCTTTCCGGAACAACGCGTGTAAAATAAAAATAAAATCACAGTTACATATTTTTATTTACTCATTCATCATATTTACTTCATTAACTTAAAGGTTAGTATGCAGCTGACCACTCATGCTGTAGGAAATGGGTCACTTTGCACCCCCGTTTCAGGGAAGGTCGGCAAGAGTTGCAGGGTGTATGTCCATTTGAGACTTGGTTTATATATTGTAGCTTCACATGCGGCATGCGCAATCGCGAACTTGTACGTGTCTGCTTGTGAGAATGCATGTAATGTGAATCCCCAATGTTATTTATCTTTGCAATTTCGATTAGATTAGATACAACTGACGTCAGCATTACATTAAAACTTAATTTTGTATTAAAATTATGTACGTTTTTAGAGGTTAATCTTAAAATAAAAAAAATAAAACAAATGCTTAGCATTCACGCATAGCATTATGAAATCTTCAAGTATTGTTTGTGAATACGGAAGTCAGTCTCATCGCTGTTGGTTTTTGGAGGAATGCGACCGTTTTATAAAGAAATCTTCAGCTCATTAAATATACTAATTATTTTACGGTAGTCATTAGAGGCGCTCGTAACCTGTCAGTATTGTTTGTACTTTGTAAAGCCTTAATTAAATATGTAATTGTATACTGACAAGACTTGCATTTTTGTTTTTGTTTCGACAGGCTCGCAAAACTCACAAAAAGTATTAAAAAAAAAATTGACAAGAAAATGAGCATTTTACCAGTGATAATGCACTTAATTATAATAAGTACTTTTTGGTTGGGCCGGTGCGTCACCGAATATCAGCCAATCAGTTGTTGTTATAAGTTATACATAAATCCGTGTTTAGCTGTTTTAATTCATACATACCCATCACCTTTCTCATACAGTTTCTACTTTCATATTCATTTTGTGTGCCCCATTCTTTGGCAGTTTTTCCAGTCAAGCCATACTCTTCTCAATCTGGAGATTTCCCAGCTCTTTAGATGACTGGTACTTATTTCTTGTGAAGACTGAGTAAGCCTTGCCGTATTTTATTTTGGGCTTGAAATTAACACCGAAACGGAAAGTATTTCTTTGACGCCCTTGGTGGGATTCGAACCCGAGCTCTCGGCATGGAATGCAAGCATGATACCAATTGAGCTATCGATAGGTTACATTGAATCAATAAATATGTGTAGGTACTTAGTTTCTAATCATCCATTCTTTCTACCTACATGCCTAACATCTCATCACATTATTTTGCGTCTTTACTTTCACATTCTTGTTTTACCTTACATATTTTCTCTTTTACTTGTTTTTTGTTGTTGTAATTGTTATGTTGGTAATATTTTTATGATTGACAGTTTTCACAACCAATCACATGTCAGTAAAACAAAAAACAAAAATGGTGGGCGAATTGCTGTCATTATTTTTAACCCGTCTGCGATTGTTTGTGTGCATATGCAACAATTATGCGAAACCCCATTATGTATGTAAGGGGGCAAAAGTTGCATTTTACGCAGAAAGCAATTATCATCATTATTGCAACAACAAAGATACTATCAGCTGATTGGCAGGATCAGCAATATATTGCAATGTTACCTGAGTGGGATTTCGAAAAATTTTTTTTAGAAGCAAAATATTTTGAAGAAATGTTTGCGTGAAAAATCATTTAAGTGTGTGAAAACAAATAAGTGATCTCTCATTCTATTGCTTTGCAAGCAGGTATAAATAAAATATGAAGATTCAATACATGTTTATACTTTCAAACTTCAGTTGTATATATTTTTACCAGAATAGTTTATTTGGAAGGTACATATAATAAAAAAGCGCCGTTTTTGTGTGTGTCTCACCTCAAGGGCCCTGTCAAATCACGTATAAGATCGGAGCTCATCAAACACGCATCTTCTGATTTTAAATGAGGCTAACCACCAATATTGGAGAATTTATAGACTTTTGTTCATGCCTTGCCTGTATCTGAGCTGAAAGAGAATGTGAAAGAAAAGCCACAAAATAATGTGATAAACTATGAGTGCATGTTGTAAGTCTACATGCGTGTAAGCGCGAAGTCATAAGTGTCTTCTTATGGGAATGCATTTTATATGAATCTTAAATGTAATATATCTTTAGAACTTGTGTCGGTGTTGTGGCCGAGGTCAATTCGCTATTCTTGACTAGCGTATTTGGAACAGAATAACGCTGGTTCGAATCACGTGGCCGATTTGACCATAACTTCGACATTGGTTCAACGGATGACATTGCATGCACACAGACTACTGATTTCACATGAAGACAACTGGACAGGCAAAATAGGATGCTTTATCACATTCATTTTCACAAATTTACATAAAAAAAAATAGAAAAAAAAACTTTACAGATTAGCTACATGGATTTTATGGGAAATACGAGTACAATGAAAGAGAAGGAAATATATGAAGAAGGGGAAGAATACGAATGAATTAGAAGAGGTGTGCAAGTAAAATATAAAATGGAGGTAGCTTGTCAGAGGCTCTGGCCACCCCTAGCCAAATGGCAACCGAGTTACAGTTATAGCGAGCTCAATTTTGAATGTGTCTCTCTCAGGCTGGGTCTGCAAATGCTCATCCTTGTCGCGTGTGGTGGGATCGCCTGCCTCGCAACCAACAGGTTATGTTGTGACTGCCGAGGAGGTAATGACGGCCATCAGTCCTGAAGCGGGGGGCGGCTCTGTGGGCGGTGGTGAGGGAGAGGGGCGGGGGGACCAGGGGGCGGGGCGGGCAGAGGAGACGCCCCCTCCCATCTCAAACAATATCCGCTCGCACTGCAAACTGCCCTGGTATGTACTGCGAAAAATATAAGGAACACATAATAAATAATGGCAAATATAGATGGGAAAAATCCGTAAATCATTATTTACAGTAATCGTCCCCCCAGTGCTTGTTTGGCTCATGTATCATTTGATTCAAAGATGACCTATAAATCACATTGTATACGTATACAATCTGAGTTTTTATTATCTTCAATATCAGTTTCTACCATTACACACAAACAAACAAACACAAACTAACATTTCTCACGTGAAATTTGCTCTGTTGGAGATAAGACAAACAAGCCTTAAGAGGACGATTCCTTTTCAATGACCTCTGTTGGAGGTAAGACAAGCAAGCCTTAAGAGGACGATTCCTTTTCAATGACCTCTGTTGGAGATAAGAGAAACAAGCGCTAAGAAGACATGTCGCATGTGTATTTACAAAAGAAACCCCAAATTTCAAATGAACATAAATCCTATAACTTCATCCAACTCTCTCTGAAACAGGCTGACTTTGACAAATAAGGAAAATTGGCAATTTTGTAGAACTTTTTTCAAATTTAAGAGTAAGTAATGATAAAGAAAAACTAATGATAATAAGAATGTAAGAATAAAGAATTTAACCTTTATTTAGCTATACATCCTTCTCTACAAAAAAAAATTTTTTTTTTTTCAAGATGGAATTTTATTGGTATTCAAATAATATCCTTTATTATATTGCCCTTCGTCGTCGTCATTCGTCGTCGAGTTTCGATTTTCAAAATCAATGCCATCACAGCAGATGAAACACATTCATGCTCTATAGCAAATTAATTTTTGTATATATGCTGCAATGCGGCGAGCTTACGCGTGTGTGTTTACAAATGTATGAAAACATTTAGGAATTAATCTGTTTGTTCATACTAAAAATGTATGGAACAATATTGACATCTAGCGGCAAAACGTAAAAGTTTTTTTTACATTTTCTTTTATTTCATGCAAATTAAAAATAAAAAATAAAGCCAAATAAAAATGGATTTCAATCTGTAATCTAAGTTGCAAACATATATAACATTTGAGATTCATATTACATGCATTCTTACGAGCAGACATGTATAAGTTCTAATCTAATCTAATCTAAGCTGCAAAGATATATATCATTTAAGATTTATATTAAATGCATTCCCACAAGCAGATTTGTATAAGTTCCCGCTTACATATGCTGCATGTGTACTTACAACATAACAGCCCATTCCAAATGAACATAAGCCCTGCAACTCTTGCCAACCTTCCCTGAAACAAAGGTGAATTTGCAAAGTAAACCATTTTTTAAAGTATGGGTGGTCAGCCTCATACCAACCTATAAGTCAAGAAAATTATTTTGTGTATTTCTTTACATAATCTAAGTTGCAAAGATACATACCATTTAAGATTCATATTAAATGCATTCCCACACGCAGACAGGTACAAGTTCACGCTTACAAATGCCCAATGTGGACTTGCAAAATAAAAAAAACTAATCTCAAATGAACATAAGCCCTGCAACTCTTGCCGACTTTTCCTCAAACAGAGATAAAATTTTCATTGTAAACCATTCTTACAGTATGGGTGGTCAGCCACATACTAACCTATAAGTCAAGGAAATTATTTTATTAAGTTCTATAATCTAAGTTGCAAAGATACATACCATTTGAGATTCATATTAAATGCATTCCCACACGCAGACAGGTACAAGTTCACGCTTACAAATGCCCAATGTGGACTTGCAAAATAAAAAAACTAATCTCAAATGAACATAAGCCCTGCAACTTTTGCCGACTTTTCCTCAAACAGAGATAAAATTTGCATGGTAAACCATTGCTTACAGTATGGGTGGTCAGCCACATACTAACCTTTTAGTCAAGGAAATTATTTTGTTTAGTTCTATAATCTAAGTTGCAAAGATACATACCATTTGAGATTCATATTAAATGCATTCCCACAAGCAGACAGGTACAAGTTAACGCTTACAAATGACCAATGTGGACTTGCAAAATAAAAAAAACTAATCTCAAATGAACATAAGCCCTGCAACTCTTGCCGACTTTTCCTCAAACAGAGATAAAATTTGCATTGTGAACCATTGCTTACAGTATGGGTGGTCAGCCACATACTAACCTTTTAGTCAAGGAAATTATTTTATTAAGTTCTATAATCTAAGTTGCAAAGATACATACCATTTGAGATTCATATTAAATGCTTTCCCACAAGCAGACAGGTATAAGTTCGCGCTTACAAATGCCCCATGTGGACTTATAAAATAAAAAACTAATCTCAAATGAACATAAGCCCTGCAACTCTTGCCGACTTTTCCTCAAACAGAGATAAAATTTTCATGGTAAACCATTCTTACAGTATGGGTGGTCAGCCACATACTAACCTATAAGTCAAGGAAATTATTTTATTAAGTTCTATAATCTAAGTTGCAAAGATACATACCATTTGAGATTCATATTAAATGCATTCCCACAAGCAGACAGGTATAAGTTCGCGCTTACAAATGCCCCATGTGGACTTATAAAATAAAAAACTAATCTCAAATGAACATAAGCCCTGCAACTCTTGCCGACTTTTCCTCAAACAGAGATAAAATTTTCATGGTAAACCATTCTTACAGTATGGGTGGTCAGCCACATACTAACCTATAAGTCAAGGAAATTATTTTGTTAAGTTCTATAGTCTAAGTTGCAAAGATACATACCAATCGAGATTCATATTAAATGCATTCCCACAAGCAGACATTTATAAGTTCGCGCTTACACATAATGCATGTTGACTTACAACATAAAAACCCAATCTCAAATTAATATAAGCCAAATTAATCTTCCCTGAAACACAGCTGAAATCTTCAAAGTGAACCATTTTTTAAACTATGGGTGGTCGATTTTCTTTTACAAAGGCTGCATGTTTTTATTTTACATGTTTTCCGAATTTTAACGCGAGGAAACTATGCGCAATATACACATTCACCAAATGTTAAGGGGTTGGGCTGCGTAGCAGCCAGGGGCAACGCCCCTAGTGTGTTTATAAAACACAATTTGTACATTTAAAATTCCCAGTTTGATAAATGACTTTAAAGAATATTTATCATTATAATCAGATACCTTCAACACTTTTTAGAAGCCACAAAAATAGCGATCCCTCTGTCCGAGCACTTTATCCGAATCCTAGTCCAACCACCTGTTTCTCACCTGCACTCGAGTATACAACTTTGCGTTTATACTCAACCACAGCGTCACATAACTGAGCTGCATATGTTGAGCATCCTCTTACCGCTTTGTCAACATTACACACACATAAAGTGTGTGGAAAATAATTTTTTTTCAGGTAAATGTTTATAGGAATAGTTTCCATTTTTAACGGACCGGTCCGTAGCTCAGTGGTAACACTGCGGACTCTGAATGGGAAGGTTGTGGGTTCGATTCCCGGCGGAGCACAAAAAATATGCCATTTATATTTTCAAATTTGCTCTACGCCGGGTTGAAAAATTATAAAACCTTTACCAATGACCGGTCACCAAAGGTCCATCCAGCCTTACAGCAACTGGGTCTTGCTTGAGAATTGGCGCTTTATAGCGACGAAGATCAAGCTCGTAAAAAGGTCGATAGCTCAATTGGTAGAATGCTTACATTCCATGCCGAGAGCAAGGGTTCGATCTCAAAGGTTTACTCAGCCTTCACAAGAAATGAGAACTAGCCCCCCCGGGAGCTGGGAAACCCCCACTTCAACTGAAAGTGGCTGGTGTGAGGCCGGCCCCTTTATCTGTAAAAATAAATAGGTCCCGAAGCGCCACATGCGACCCCTTCGGGGATTACGCAGGCAAGAAGTTACACTATATTATGTGAAGCTTAGTTGCGTTTCCATTTTTAAAGATAAGAGGGTTGGCTTTACTTCAATTACCTCAATTGAAGTGAAGGTGTCCCAGCTCCAGAGGAGGTTGGTCCTCATTTTTTGTGAAGCCTTAGTACCTAAGCCTTGCAAGTACATATTTTATTGTGGGTTTGAAATAAACACCGAAACGTCTGAAACTCTTGGTAGGGATCGAACCCTAGCTGTTGGTATGGAATAAAAGCATTCTTCCCATTAAACTATCGATTGGATTAACAAAAACTGTATGACAACTAAAATAGTGCCTAAATTGAATATTAAAATTTCCAAGAATTTTCATATCATAATAATCTATAATCTAAGTTGCAAAGATATATTAACATTTAAAGATCATATCAAATACATGCCCACAAACAAACACGTGTAGTTTGCGCTTCCAAATGCTGAATGTGTACATACAAATAAAATCCAAACCTCAATTGAACATAAACCCTACAACTTTTGCCGACCTTCCCTGATACATTGGCAAAGTGAAGCATTTTTTACAGTATGGCTGGTCAGCCTCATACCAACTTATAAGTCAAGGAATACATGTAGAAAAATTCATTCATTTAAAAACTATGAACATAAAAAGTGAATTTAGGAAAAAAATATTTGTAATGAATATTATTTGTAAAACTCTATCGTTGCGTTTACACGTTAGAAATACTGTTCCACACTATTTTAGTTTTTTGAACGATTGCTCGGTGTTCGGTTGGACCATTCGCCCACTCCGTTATGTAAATCTTGTCTTCTCTTCGCCGTAAGAAATCTCGTGTCGGATTGTCGATCGATAAAAATAGTGTCACAATTAATCATGGCACTACTATTGTTCAGAGATTAAAATAAATAAATATTATTGTTTTTTTTTTTACAAATAACAGCGTTGAATGTTTTCATTATATTTGATTTAAAATATTATAAAGAAAAAAGTTTTATTGATTTGTAATATGGATCAATGTCATCATGGAATTTAATCCCGATTTTATTTCAATCCCGCAAATTTGCGAGATTGAAATAAAATCATAATTATTGTTCTTACTATGTAATATGTTCATAAGTGTATGAAGAGAGGTATGACAATAAATAAAAGACAGTGAAGTTTTTAACTAAACACGCTTTTTAATTTATCATTTACCGATTTTAATAAATAAAATATTAAACCTTCTTGAAGCGTTTTCTTTATGCAGGGGTGACGTCGGTAAAAGTGAACCAATTTCATACCAATACCATACCATGGAATACAGATAATAATTATAAATTAAGCTACTAACTGTACAAAAACGTGTAACAATACATATTTAAAAATATTATTTTTTTCCAATACCTACAGAAAATTAATGATTTTAAGTTACAGTTAACTTCTGATAACTAATTAAGAGGAAAATAATCCGGTTTTTCTAATTTCATGAGACAACGCGTACGAAGTCGGAACATTTTTGAATTTGGAACCTTTTTCCCAACGTGCAAACGTCAGTCTAGTACGGGACTGCCATCTTTAGCAACCAAAAACAAAATATTTTTATGTATTTTGCCTAGCAACCCGGCCGCGTAGCGACACAATATTGTCTATGCCAATTCCATGGAGGACGTTGTCCAAATAAAGGAAAATCTTTGTACTTGATCCAGAAACATAATAAATATTAGTAGGGAATTAAGAGTATATTCAAAAGAGAAGAAAGAATGGCAAACATAAGAAGAAGAAGACTTTTGTTTACTTTTAGATATTATGATCCGGTGGCGCTCTGCGAGGAATTCACGAACTAAAGGTATTCTAGAAATGGCTGCTATGCGGCGCGGCGATTTCTTGCAACGCTCCAGTACCAGGAGCACAGAAACCCGAGGAGGTGAAAACTTGTCGGTAACATGACAAGAGAGGGACGCAGATGGCGGCAGACGCGTGCGCTAGAAAGAGAAAACCGAGTCTGCATGGTGGCTTCGCATGTTTGACTTTACCACACACCTCTTCTGCGTTCCTGATACATGAAAATGATTTGACTTTGTTTGTGTTTGATATAATTAATTTATTTGAGATATCTTGTGAAGTTACATACAAAACTTTCTTCTGTATCTTCCTTCCCGTGCTGTAAAAAATGGTTTACTTTTGTCAATGCCATCCCGATTCAGGGAAAGGCGGCAGGAGTTGCAAGGTTTATGATCATTTGAAATATTGTGCCTGTCTGTGGGCATGACATGAGGTTATATATTATAGACGTTTGTAACTGTTGTAGAATTCAAACATTCTTCTCCAATTCTCTCTTGACTGCGCTGCTCTCAGCGCTCCAACAACCGAGGTGCCTGCTGCTGTCTTCACTTGATCGGTTCATCCTGTAAGGGATATTCCTCTCCCTCTCTTTTACTCAAGGCTTTCGATTACAACCAGTCGTACTAGATTATCCTCATTTCCTCAGACAAAATGATCGAATAACTGAAGAATCCGTCGTATACAGACATTGACAAGTGTCAAGACATGCAAAAGCAACTCCTGACAAATGGACTCGTTGGTACCTCGTTGGTACGTCTAGGTACGTTGGTACGTCTAGGTACGTTGGTACGTCTAGCCGTCCATGGAACTCGGAGCATGCGCCTCCAGCACCACATCTCGAACGCGTCAATTTCTCTCCTTTCTGCTGCTTTTATGGTCAATGTTTCAGCAGCATAAATACAATTAATATAGTGGACCAGACTCCTGATAAGTTTTATTTGGGTGTTGTTATTCACGCAATTCAAAGTCTGACTCCAAAGTGATTTCAATCGGTGCTGCATGTGTTTGCTTTTTACGAATGGCAAATATTTTTGTGAATACATATAACTGGAAAATATATTCGAATACAAGGTTGTGTAATGAAACCAATAGATGATTGATATGATCTTCCATAAAAGTATAAACAATATAATATAAATCTATATCCAATATGATCAAAAAGATAACATAAGCTTGCAAAACTCCTTATTAGAAGTAAAAGTTTTTCCTTTCTTGACCTGCAAAATTTTGAAGCAATGTTTTCCATATTATTAAATTGAACGCTTTTACAAATGTTAAAATCAATGAGAATTAGAATTAAATGACTAGTTAACTACGCAACCTTGTATTTTCCTTTCTAGTTTACGATATTACTTTAAAATGGGGTGGAACCCATAAAATATAATTGTAAAAAAACTCTGAAATATTTTCGGTCTTGTCCTTTCAAATGGTCTGACATCGTGGCATTTTATTTCAAAGGAACGGATACTTAGTCCGGACCATAAATGTCTTCGAGGGCACCATAAAAATTCAAATCCATACTCCGTCTTTCCCTTGGTTTCTAATGAAAAGACATTAAAAGTTTCTGGTATTCAAAAGGGTAATTAAGAGCCATCCAAAAACAGGACCAATGATCCGGATTGCTTTTTGTAGAAATACTTAAGGATAATCTCTTAAAATGAAAATATTTTTATTCTTTCAAACGATTGTAGTCACATTCCTTAGTTTTTTTTTTAAATTCTATTTTGTTAAGTGATAGTAAATATTAAAAAAAAAAATTAAAGGTCCTGACTGTTACTGCAACTGCAACTCTATCAACATTTCGCCTGGATCATCTGAAACGAAGGACGTGAGATTAGATTAAATAATAAATTATAAATGATATGTAGGTACTTATAAATTTCGTTTTTATCAGCTTTTAAAAATGTTCTCAAACACTATAAAATTATCACAAAATCATATTTTTGTTGGGTTGAAAAAATAAATAAATAAACTGGCGCTTTTGAGTTTTTCAGAAAACTTTGTAATTTTTGTTCAACATTTAGGTAATGAAAAGAAAATGTTATATATTTGTTAATATTTGAAAAACAAAGTTTTAATAGTATCACATTTTTACAAGCATCCTAACACAATCAATTATACCTAGAAATTATTTTTTTAAAACGACAACAAAAGCTTTAATTTTTACCTAGAAAATATATTTTTTGCTCGTTGTATATAATATTACTTAGACAAAGGAGACCGTATTTGTTTATTTTTTTGCACAATCTATTAAAATCATTATTTGCATTTTTTGATGAGACCTCACTAGGGGGTAGTTTTTTTGGTTACAAAAGGGTCTGAAATATCGTGAGAGACATTATAATAGTTTTTAGAATTCAGGTGAGCTCTTGACCCGCCCATCCGAGCAAATAAATGGTATTTTCTGACATGTCTGAGACCTTTTCGGCTCCAGTCTTTCAAAAATATGATAATTTATACTAGGCCAAATAACTATGTGAACCAAAAAACCGACACACCTCAAGTTTTTTATGAAACGCATACCTGTTTAATTATAGGACTCTCGGTTGAAGTTTTTTGTATTTAGAAAAAAATGTTATTTGTTTATTTGCTGATAAGATTTAATGACCGTTTAATTATTATTAATATATCGATATTAATATCGAAAAAAAAGTACCTGTACCCTTAGTACGAGTTGCAAAACTTGCGAAAAGTAAAGTTTACGGAAAATATTAAAGTGTTTGAGAAAATATGAGAGGTATAATAGAAGAAAAAAAATAACATTAGTTCAAAAGGATGAAACAATTAATCCTATTCTTCTTCTTTGCGAATTCCCACGTACAGCGGGGGCGCCAGTGTCGGGTAATATTCCGACTATTTTAATAATAAATATAATGCCGATATTAGAGTGAGTTTATGTTATTTATAGTTATGGTAGGTAAGAAAAAGGGATATATGTTGTGAATATAGCAACTCCAAATTGTCTATGGTCTGACGTCACAACGTTGTTATTGGTCAATGCCTGCCATTGGTTAGAAGTGAGTTATTGTTACAGAAATTTAAGAGGGTTAGAATGCCCTAATATAAAAGCAAAGATTCTGCCAATTTAAATGTTCTTCTCCTATTCTCTTGCTGTAAGTGTTATTCTCTATTATTGTCTGTTTCAATTGTTGTACACTTATAAAAATTAAAGTTCAACCGTAACAAAAAAGAAAAGAAATTTAACTAAAGAAACCAGTGACCATCCATCCCGACCAAATCCCGAACATAAAGAGTGATTTCTCCCAAAATCTGCCGTTTTTGTTTCTCACACTTTATGGTCTTAGCAAAAGATTTACAGTGATGAAGAAAATCAAGTTCAAACAAACAAAAACGGCAGATTTTGGGGGAAAACACTCTTGATAAGGGTACTGCTTAAGCATATAGAAGTAGGTATACCTATAACATGATAACAGGTACCTACGCAGATCGGTCCTTAGTTTATTGGCTCGTAAATGGAACGTCATGAGTTTGAATCCCGGTGGAGGACAATAAACACACCATTTACGATGCAATAATTGAAAATAATTTCGGGTGCAATTGAACAGCGTACAAAGTTATCAACTGATGTTTTACTTTAAAACCCTAAAAAATGAGCGAGCATTTTTTTACTCTCTTTTGAATTAAATTTTTTATTGTTTTTCTTGATCAAGAAACTTGTTCTGCACAACTTGGAATGTTATCAATGTTTATTTTCTTTCAGAACTGTAATAATCTAATCTTAGAAGATGCTGCGATTTTTTGTTTCATTTTTGATAAAGAACAGTGTATTTTTAAAACAGCGTTACAAGTTATCAATACTAAATTTATTTCAAAACTGTAGCACTTCCATTTTTAAAATTATTTCGTATTTAAAAAAAAACAAAAAATTGTAAAGACAACTACAGTGCCTTCTTTTTTAACAGCGTGCCAAGTTGTACATTTTTCTTTTCTTTTAAAACATTTTTTGACTTTTTTTACAAGCTAAAATAAAATTGTAAATTTTACTACCACTGTAACTGTAACTCTGTCACCATTCCGCTAGGGGTGGCCAGAGCCTCTGCAGAGTTGCCTCCATTTTTTCCTATCCTTACATACCTCTTTCAATTCATTCATATCCATCAACTTTTTCATGCATTTTCTTCTTTTACGCTTACTTTGTATATCCCATTCTTTCACAATCTCCTCAATCTGATCACTCCATACTTTTCTCGGTCGTCCCTTCCCTCTTTTTCCTTTCACACTTTCTTTGTATACATACTTTGTCAGTCTATCATCGTTCATTCTTTCCACATGCCCAAACCATCTCATCACATTCTTTTGTACCTTAACTTTCACATCCTCTTTCAAATTACATTCTTTTTTTACCCATTCATTCCTAACTCTATCCCTCAGAGTTTTTCCTGTCATGCTTCTCAAATGCTTCATTTCCACCGTACATACTTTACTCATTTCGCTATCATTCTCTGTCCATGCTTCACTTCCATACATCAAAGTCGGTAACAATATGCCATTGTGTACCGTCATTCTCAGATCCATCGTCAATCGCTTGTTCTTTGCTATTCTTCCTATTGCACCGACCACTTGCTTGCCCTTACACATCCTATTCTCAAGTTCTCTTGTCATCTTTCCATTCTTCTCAAACATACTTCCCAAGTATCTAAATTCATCCACAATTTCAACTTTCGTACCATTCAACATGAGCGTGCATTCTTCATTTTCATCCATTCTGTCAAAAATCAGTACTTTCGTCTTACTTGCATTAATTTTCAACTTGTTCACACACAGAGCATGGTTCAGACTAGAGAGCATTGCCTGAAGTTCCGCTGCTGAATCAGCAATTAATACTGCGTCATCAGCATAAAGCAGAACTCCGACTTTTCTCTCTCCAATCTGTATGCCATGCCCTTCCAGATTCGCTTGTTTAACACAATGATCCATGATTATATTGAATAACCATGGGCTCATTATGCAACCCTGTCTCACACCCTTGTACACATTAAAATACTCGCTGTATTCTCCATCCACCCTGACACACGCCCTGCTATTAAGATAGATGGCGCGTATCGCGTTCAGAAGTGCTTTGTTCACACCATACCTCTCAAGCACACACCACATCATACTTCTATCCACCGAGTCGAAGGCTTTCTCAAGATCTACGAAAGCCGCGTAGACCTTTTTATTTACGGCTAGCTGTTTTTCGACTATCTGTCGAAGCGCGAATATCTGGTCTACGCAACCTCTTTCCGGCATAAAGCCAGATTGTATATCTGAGACCTTCTCCTGGGTGGATAATCTTACCCTATGGATAAGAATCTTGCATAGCACTTTACCTGGCACACTAAGAAGGCTAATCGGTCTGAAGTTACGGCAGTCTTTTTTGTCACCTTTACCTTTGTAAATTGGCACAATGACCGCCTCTCTCCAGTCCGATGGAACCTCCTTGACACTAACACACAATTCGCAAAGCTCTTTCATCCATTCAATCACACATTCTCCCCCCGCTTTCATCATGTCAGGTCTCACACCATCCACACTTGCAGCTTTCCCATTCTTTAATTCCTTTATGACCTTTCTTACTTCATCTTCCGATATTTTCAAAACATTACCCTCATCATAATCTCCTTTCACAGTTAAATCACATTCTTCTTCACCAAAAACCTCGTTAAAATATTCTTTCCATCTCTTTTTTACATCGTCTTTATTCCACAGAATGTCTCCGCTGACATTTTTGATTCCCGGAGTTGTGGACCTACAACTGTCGTTGTTTTGTCTCACCCAGCTCCAGAACATCTTTTTATTGTCAGAGAAGTCATTCTGTGCTCTTTCACTCAATTTTTCTTCCATTCTTCTCTTACTCATTTGAACTTCATTCTTCGCTAGCCATTTTTTCGCCTTGTATTCAGTCTCTAACACTTTATTCTTTCTGTCATTAATCCATTTTAAATAGCTCTCTTTCTTCTCTTTCACTGCTTGTTTAACCTGACCATTCCACCATTCATTGCCTTTTTTATGCCCAATCGTAACTTCACCGCATACTTTCTTTGCGCTTTCAACCAAACATGTTTTAAATGTTTTCCACATTTTTTCTACACATGCATTCTTCACAAGTTCCTTACATTCATCCGATTTCAAAATCTGGCTTACTTCAGCTTCCAAATCATTCCTGACATTTTCATCATCTAATTTTTCCACTTTCACTCTTTTCATCTTAATCACTTTCGTTCTTTTCCTATCTTTTACTTCGCCTATCATTACTTTTGCACACAAGAGATGATGGTCTGAGCCCACGGATATACCTTGGTAGACTCTGACATCTCTTATGGCACCTCTCATACATTCTTCCATACATACTACCAAATAACAGTTTTACAAGGGATTTTTTAAAGCACGGAGTGCATGGCTGTACAGAAGACGCAAAATACAAGAAACTAACATAAAATGTTATATTCGCGAATAATTCAGTCCGGCGCGGCGTGTCGCGTATTGAATCCAAAAACGATCATCGAATCCCTTGATGGGTTTCTCGATACACATTTTGTCGTCGCAGATCGAATAATGTTTTGTATGTAAACAAAAATAAACTGCAAATAATTTAGTCTCTCGCTTTTGCAACGTATTTCTCATTTATTTTTTCGTTTTATATATTTTTTGTGGGTGTTCTAATATACACAAGAGTACCTAGGTATATTTTTTTATGATTGTTTTTTTTTTGGTTAGACAAATAAATATCAAATGCAACTAAGCTACACATATAGTGTAACTTCTTGCCTGCGTTATCCCCGAAGGGGTCGCACGTGGCGATTCGGGACCTATTTATTTTTACAGGTAAGGGGGCCGACCTTACACCAACCACTTTCAGTTGAAGTGGGAGTTTCCCAGCTCCCGGGGGGGCTGGTTCTCATTTATTGTGAAGGCTGAGTAAACCTTGAGATCGAACCCTTGCTCTCGGCATGGAATGTAAGCATTCTACCAATTGAGCTATCGACCTTTTTACGAGCTTGATCGTCGTCGCTACAAAGCGCCAATTCTCAAGCAAGACCCAGTTGCTGTAAGGCTGGATGGACCTTTGGTAACCGGTCATTGGTAAAGGCTTATGAAATTTTCAACCCAGCGAAGAGCGAATTTGAAAATATATAAAGTGTATATTTTTTGTGCTCCACCGGGAATCGAACCCACAACCTTCCCATTCAGAGTCCGAAGTGTTACCACTGAACTACTGAACTACGGACCGCTATCAGTTGGGTTTATTTGGTGAGTGTAGTTTTTGTTTGAAACATTATTCAAAAGCTTTTTGCGATCTTGGTTATTGCTATAGAAAACGTGCACAAGCAAGACCTAGTTTCTGTAACGCTGTATGGAGTTTGGTGAACTATCTTCTCGAATATATATTTTTTACAACAGGGAAAAGCCTATTTGGGAAATGTTATGATATTTTTTTCATGTTCCACCGAGAATAGAGGCCTCGACTTTCCAATTATAAGTCTGTAGGTCTAACTACTACACTTAAAAAAAATACAATTGAACATAGATTTAAAGTTATGCAACAATTAAAAATAATACTTTTACATATTTTTAAGGGTAATTAATTATGTTAACACAGTGACAGTCCATTTTATTTTTTTATAAATTCAACAGAAAAAAACAAAGTTTGAATTCACTTTTATTTATATTTTTTGCTCAAACATTTTCGCCTAATAAGGCATCTTCAGGAACATAATTGTTAGAAATATTTTTGTCGTATTTAATTTTGGATCTTATATTTTTATAAAATTTTGTCTATGAATGTTGCCAAAGGCGGAAATCAAGGATCATGTCCGTTACTGAAAAAAATGAGAATGATGAGATTCCTTGACTTATAGGTTGGTATGAGGCTGACCACCCATACTGTAAAAAATGGTTCACTTTGCCAAGGTCACCCCTGTGTTATGGAAGGTTGTCAAAAGTTGTAGGGCTTATGTTCATTTAAGGCGTGGATTTTATTTGTACATTCAGCATTTGTAAGCGCGAACTAAACATGTTTGTTTGTGGGCATGCATTTAAGAGCTTTTAATGAATATATCCTTGCCACTTAGATTATGGATGAGAGGAGTAATTCCTGAATTTTCATATAATTATCTCAACGTTAAAAACATGTTAGTTTTCGTCTTTGGTATTTTACGTCTAATATGAAATATCCGAGTATATTCAATTTATTTTTTACAATTGACCATGTTCAGATCTGATAAGCATCACATGATACAAACATTATATAATATTGATTGCGGTCCTGTGTGTGGATAATAAAAGTGTGTAAGAAATCCGATAAGATGTGTGTGTGTGTGTGTTTTTTTACGTCGGAATCGAACCCTAGCCATGTAAGATGCCCGTCACAAAATCCGGCACAGGGTTCACATAAAGTTCAAGCGGGCTGGACGTTTCAATGCCGTTCTAATGTACGTACCTGCAGGGTGTACGACATAAATAACGCGCGTTCAACGACACGCAGAGTTGAAAAGCTGAGCAAGACAATCCACGGTGGGGTCCGCACATGAATTGTGACGTCACGCGGCCGGGTTGCTGGGATAAATGTAAACAAATATATTTTTGATTTGGCTATTCATTCTTCTTCTTCTTGTGCCACTTTAACGAAGATCGGCGATCATCATAGCTATTTTGATTTTTGATGCTGCGGCTCGAAATAGGGACTTGGTGTTTCTGCCGAACCAATGTCGCAGGTTCTTCAGCCACGATGTCCTTCGGCGTCCCTGAGATCTTCTCCCCTCAATCTTACCCTGAATGATAAGATGAAGGAGACGGTACTTCTCATTTCTCATAATGTGACCGAAGTGCTATTCATTCCTTCTCTTAAATGTTGATATGAAGCTGACCACCCATACTGTAAAAAATGATTCACTTGGCAAAAGTTGCAGGGTTTACGTTTATTGTAGGTTTGGATTTTATTTTGTGAGTACCTACGCATGCAGCATTTGTAAACTCGAACTTACACGTGCCTGTTAGTGAGCATTCATTTAAGATATCTTTTAAATGTTAATACAATATATCTTTGCAACTTAGATTACATATTATAGATTGGTTGCTGAGGACCGCAGTTCTATACAAGCGTGATGTTTGCCCGTCGAGAAAAAAATTAAAAACTCAAATGTGTACTGAGTTTATTGAGGTGTCATTTTCCTTCTGTTTCAATCTTATGATTGGTTCGTAACTAATTTTATTCCAACTTCTTTGGAACTTTTTTTTTTTTTTTCAGTAGGAACAACCGTCCAAAAGGAACAACTGAAGCGTTTGGCCCCCTATCCTGTAAAAATAAATAGGTACAACTCACCGCATGCGACCCTTTCGGGGAAAACGCGGCAAGAAGTAACATCACATGTGTAGCTTAGCAGCGTTTTAGAAGCGTAATCAATCGGAGCGAAATCAGAATTTAATTAATTTGTCGCTATAGTTTTTCTCTCACAGACGGTTTGTTCAACCAGCTCTGTTATTGATACTTCCAGGTTTGTTTGGTGGCATCAAAATGTACGCACGCATAGCCAATCGCTGTTCAGCAGGTTCGATACACCACCTTGGTGTCATGGTTTCCAAATTGTGTGCCGCAGGTGGAATCCATTCGTTACATGGCAGAAGTCACGAGTCATAAAAAAGTTATGGCATTGCTGTCAATGGTTGCACTTTTGTTCTAAATTTTCTTTATGAATACCACCATCATTTTTAGAAAACGTGTGCTAAAAAAAATCCAGATAAAATCCATAATCTAAGTTACCAAGATATTATGTTATATTATTTAAATTTAATATTAAATGCATGCCCACAAACAGACACGTGTAAGTTTGGGCTTACAAACGGTGCATGTGTAGATACCTAAAAATCAAGATCCAAGCCTCAAATGAACTTACACCCTGCAACTTTTGCCGACCTTCTAAAAGTGAAAAAAAAATTACATTAGGAGTGGTCAGCCTCATACCAACTGATTATTCAAGGAAAGCATAGGTTCTTAGTTTAAAAGTTTATAAAATAGTACAATATATTTACGCTAATTTTAAAGCAACGATTCAATTAATTTTTCAACAAAAAATGCTTGTTTCCTTAAAAAACATTAGGGCATTAGAATCAAAAAGGCAAATGTCCTCTAAACTATCTATGGAACACTGTATCTTCTAGACTAGTGTCCTATAGACTAGTGTCCTATATGTAGACTATCTATGGGACCCTGTATCTTATAAACTAGTGTCCTATGGACTAGTGTCCTATAGACTATCTATGGGTCACTGTATCTTATAGACTAGTGTCCTATGGACTAGTGTCCCATAGACTATCTATGGGTTACTGTGTCCTATGGACTAGTGTCCTATAGACTATTTATGGGACACTTGCCTTGTTGATTCTAAGGCCCTCACATATTTTTCTCACCGAAAAGAGTGTGGTAACGAAAAGTTTTGGGAACTTCATGATGGAATAGAGTAGGTTTCACTACCTAAAGACAGTAACGGTCCTGAGCCTCTAATAAAAGTCAGAGGTGGCTAATTTAATACGTACGTCCGAGGAGGGAGAATTTATTCACGTCTCGCTCGTCACTAACTCACGCCCGAGATCCAATCTTGTCACCTCTCTGACTGGGTCCCAATGTCGGAAGACGCCACACCGATATTAGGAGAGGGTCTGCAAGGGCAAATTGGAGGTATTTGCGTGACACTGATGTGAAAAAAAAGCAAAGGAATGGAGAATGGAAACAATGAAGAATTTACCGGCTAAAGCAATGAAAATGCATGTGCACAATTTTTGCGCAAAGTTGAAATTTTGTCCCCTTGCATGTTTGTCTAAGAAGAAATTTCACAAAAGCAATGGTTGTATGTGTACTGGACCAATGTGTCTTATGAAAACTGGAAATTGATTTTAAAAATACAAAAAAAAACTCTTTTTAGGGTTTTTTCTTAATTCAGATTGTATTGAATGTGATCCTTTCATTTAAAAGTCGTCTTTGAATCAAATGGTAAATAAGCCAAACAAGCACTGGGGTTGATTTTAGTTACACTATTAGCATTAATGCTAATAGTGTAGATAAATGTTCCAGTACCTATCTCTCACGCTCGTCTGTTAACAGTTAAGTCACTGCACTACACTAATATTATGAGAGAGACTAGAAGGGCAAATTAAAGGGTGTTGCATGATACCTAAATCTAAATCTAAATCTAAGCTGCAAAGATATGTATCATTTGAGATTCATATTAAATGCATTCCCACAAGCAGACACGCATAATTTCGCGCTCACACATGCCGCATGTGGACCTACAATATAAAAAAAAACAATCTCAAATGAAAATAAGCCCTGCAACTCTTGCCAACCTTCCCTGAAACAGGGGTGTCATTGACAAAGAATGTGAACTTGAGAAAAATAAAGAAAACGGAAAATTCAAGTATTAACAATTTCACAGATTAAAACAATTAAAAGGTGTACAATTTCCGTGCAAAGATAACGTTTTAGTAATGCTAATATTGCAGAGAAACATTCCAGCATCTCTCACACTTGCCTGTTAACAGTAAAGACACACTCGGAGCTCCTTTGTTCTCTTTCTATCTAAGCAAGATTGGTCTTAAAGTAGGTTTATTTAAACCTACTTTATGTAGGATGGAGCATCTGCATATTTGCGTTGAAATAGTATAGGGTCATTTAAAAATAAAAAATCAACGCACCACACCGATGTTATTAAATGGACAAGAAGGGTAAATTGTAGGACTTTGCGTGACACCAATTTGAGAAAAAGAAAGAAAAAATGAAATTGTTGTTTTCTGAAAAAATGGAATGTCATGTGGAAGCTACGATTAAACTGATTAGGACAGAAACGAGTCGGATGGAATGCAGGTGTACAATTTAAACCAGAAAGAAAACAATATTTTAAAAGATCATTGGTATATCTGTCTACTATCTACATTGCATCGATATTTAAACATTTCAAATTCATATTGAATGCATGCCCACAAACAGACACGTGTAATTTGTAAGCACAAATGCTGCATTTGATCTTACAAATTAAAATCCAAATCTCAAATGAACATAAACCCTGTAACTTTTAGTGACCTCACATGAAACAGGAGTGAAGTGAATCATTTTTTACAGTATAGTAGGTCAGCCTCACACCAACCTGTAAGTCAAGTAACAGAAAATCCAAATAAATGAATTTAATATTAATGAAATCACCTTACTTAAAATAATAATCATAAATCTATTGAAACGTATAATATTTAATATTGATTTATTTTTTCGACTAACACATCGTTTGTATTATGTCCATCAGATGTTATTTCACATGAGCAATGTTTGTATGGGTACTAGACTGATGTGTCTTATGAAAATTGGAAATTGATTTTACAAATATTTAAAACAGCTCTCACATTATTGAATTTTACATTTTTTTCTTAGCTCAGATTGTGTAAAATGTGATTCTTATGACAATCTCATTGAAAGTTCATCTTTGAATTAAATGATCGATAAGCCACTGGGGGGACGATGTATTGGAATTCCCGATATACTTTTTTTTACAAAGCACCCTAAAAATGTGATAAAATAAATAATATCAATGTCAACTGTTATGACATTGAGAGCACAAAATACCTTCAGTATTTGTACAGGAGATATCATTAGGTACTCATATAAAACGTGCTACAAATGTAAAACGCTCGATCCGTCCGTGTTTGGGTGAAGGGTTTTCGGTTTTTATTTGAATCGATTGTATGGGCTCCCTTTGTGACTGGACAGTCCACACCACTACTCGTACATGTCCATATAAAACCCACAATGTGAATAACTTACATGCCCTTTTTTACCAAAAACGACACGTATGAACGAGTGATGGGAGCATGTCAAGAGAATTCGAATTTAAAAATTAACTATTCGAATTCGATTTAGCGGTAAACTGTTTAACTATGTAGGCATTATTCGTTGTATTTGTTTTATCAACAATAAATATTAAATCTGCTTTTTAGCGTGGAAAAGTGACTTCTATCCCGAATAATATTTTTTTTCTGAATAAAGAAGAGTGTGGTTTCTCATTTGTGAAAATGAGAGCTTTTAAGGAAAAAAAATTAAAATAACATCAACCGTGCGGAATAGCAAAAAAAACGTACAAAAATTACAAATTTCAATGAATAACATATTTTACTTTTTTTGAATTTGTTGTACGAATTCTACAAAAATTGAATGCATTTACTCTGTTGCCAATCGACTTAGTGCGGCCAAAGCCTCGTCAAACTTGTACCTTCTTCTTTATCTTCCTCAGCCTTTTTCATTCCCCTTCTCGACGTATGCCTCCTTCAATCCTCTCCTTCAAGAGTCATCTTTACATCCTTTTGTTCTGGCCTAAGTGTTTATTTGATTTGCATTATTTTGCAATAAAAAAAAGCATTTATGTAGATCCACTTTTTTCTTAGTCCACACTCATGTTTGACATTCTGTTAGCTCACTTTCTAGTCAGTATTTTATCGTCTTTTTTTTCTAGATGCCCTGGTTACTTATTGAATACAATTTTATGGAAACTCTATTTATGTCATAATTCATTAGTTCTTGTGTATTCCTCTCACTTTAAGATTTACGATACACTTTTTGAAGATAACAACATTGATTCGAAATGCGAATAAATGGATTCGAATATTCAAGCATATAGGTACTATATATTTGTTGTTACAGCCCTATACATCGTTCTGGCTAGGACATAACATTTTAGAATATCCCAAAGGGTTACACTTCTAGATGTGTTAAACGTTAATACCTGAATAAAATAAATTAGAATAATTTAGGGCTTCCCGGGGGGAGAGGCCCAACGTTTGGTATCTTTTATCTATTTGCCGCCTTTATACGGTGGACTTATTTTTTGATCTGAATACATGTTGGGGCAATATCATTTTAAGTTATGTGTAACCCTCGGCTTAAGTTGTAAAGGTCCTATGTTTTGAAATCAAACCATAAACGGACAAAGGTGACATTATTAATACGGGGGACACTCTTAACATTTACATATTATCCTGTGTTATTTATTTTCAGTGTAACAATTTGTACAGGTTTTTTTTAGAAAATAAAAATGGTGCAAGAAATGTTTTATTTTTATTTTTTGAAGTTTGATAAAATCAAGAAAGAAATGGGTACTTTTAAGGACTTGAAAAAAAAATTAAATCACTTACATAAACCTCAAGAAAGGTCTAAATCCTACAAAGATTAATAGAAGTCAATAAATATGATTTTTCAGAGTTAATACACAAACCATAGAAAAAAAAATCAATAGTTTATATTAATCTTACAAATTACTAATAATAATAATAACAGGCTGATTTATTTTAAATTACACATGATAAGAGAGCGCCGTTTTTGTGTGTGTCACACCTCAAGGGCCCTCTCCGATCATGGATAAGACTTTCTAAACAAGTGTGCCTTGAGTGCTCCTCGAAATACACCCACAGATTTGGAGTTCTTCACTCCGGGTGGCAGTCTGTTCCACTCCACCGGCCCCGCAACACAGAAAGCGCGGTCTCCGAAGTTTGTACGAATCTGACGGCGCGGCTGAACCAAATTGACTACTCCATCACCCGCAGATCTGAGTGTCTGCCTCCTAACACCCATTTCAACAGGTGAAATCATATCAGCCAGATAAGGTGGGGCCAAGACATTGATGGCTTTATATACCATTAAACAAACACGGAAGACCACCCTCTCCGGGAAACGAAGCCAATGAAGTTTTTTTAACAGCGGGGTGATGTGAGCGAATTTGGGAATCCCGAATATGAGTCTTGCTGCCGAATTCAACACAGATTGAAAGCGATTAAACTGTTTCTTCGGCTGACCACTATAAAGCGTCGAGCAATAGTCAATCCGAGACATCACTAACGCACTCACCAGGGTCTTAACCGCATCTGACGGCAGACATTTTCTTATTGCCTTTATTTGGCGAAGCGAAAAAAAAGAAGAAGCTATTGTGGCATCTATTTGCCTATCCAGTATCAGGTTACGATCCAGTAAGACTCCTAGAAGTCTTACCGAATCAGAAGGCTGGATTAGCTTACCTCCTATGGAGAGTGGTACTCTATTCACCAGAAGGTGGTCACGCCTCGATGTGGCTGCCCAGAGTATCTCCTACTACATGGTTAATATTCAAAATAAGGATATCGATACCTTATAGGTAAAACTGAATGAGTGACGTATTAAGCTAACATGGGTTTCTCAGATAAATGCACGAGAAACAACACTAACAAGCTGTAAAAATCCTGTAGTTTAGAAGTTTTTCACAAGTACTTTCTTATAATTAGTTCACTTACTTTGAAAAGTTACAATCTATAAAGTGATTAATGCATTATTTCTCAAATCATAAAATCAGTACCCTTAGTACGAGTTGCAAAACTTGAGTAATGTAAAGTTTACGGCAATTATTAAAGAGTGATTTCCTCCAAAATCTGCCGTTTTTGTTTGTTTGAACTTGATCACTGTAGGTAATTCTTTTGCTAAGACCATAAAGTGTAAGAAACAAAAACGGTAGATTTTGGGAGAAATCACTCTTTAATATTTTCCGTAAACTTTACTTTTCTCAAGTTTTGCAACTCGTAATAAGGGTACAGTATGTATTCAGTTTTATTTTTAATGTGGCGATATTTGAACCATAATTTTTCAAAAGTTGCAGGGGAAATACACTCACAAAATATAGATTTCCAACAAAACAATATTTAAATAAAGTTATAATCTTTCACTAACACTTTCATGGTCGGCAATATATATATATATATATTTTTTGTGGTTTTTCGGGTATGACCATGGTCTACATGCAGATTTTTTATCTGCCGACGTTTCGCCTTCACGAGTAGAAGGCATTTTCAAGCCGAATTATAACGGCGTGGTGGTCTTCGCTGTCTCTTAAAAAAATATTTCATATTTCGTCACCCAAAGCAAATCTCATAAAACTTTCATCCGAAAAAAATACAAAAAATCACCAACGAGCCGAAATACGAAAATAAGAATTATGCGATGGTCTGAGAGCTGTCTTCAGCATCGAATGCGATGGCGGACATTAATCTCAATATCTAAAGAGGCGCAGATAACCAGTGCGGGGATTGCTTTAGACAAATACTGTGTGGCTCTTTACAGTGTACAACTTCCGCTGGGTCTCTTGCAGACAATAATTATGGCGTCAGATGAGATTTACAGCTCGCCGCCGGTATGCAGAGAGCGAGGATCATAGCGAATGCTTAGCAGTCATGAAACACGTCTAAAGAGTTGCAAAAAAAACTGTGGAAATTAAACATACGTTTTTTTATAAATTAAAATAGATTTGTCTAAATCTAAATCTAAGCTGCAAAGATATGTATCATTTGAGATTCATACTAAATGCATTCCCACAAGCAGACATGCATAATTTCGCGCTTACACATGCCGCATGTGGACCTACAATATAAAAAACTCAATCTCAAATGAACATAAGCCCTGCAACTCTTGCCGACCTTCCCTGAAGCAAGGGTGACATTGGCAAAGTGAACCATTTTTTACAGTATGGGTGGTCAGCCGCAATCAGTCAAGGAAATATCAGTGAAGAGAAATAATGCAATTCACCAACCTATTCTACCTGGCCAGAAACAGTGATGTGATTTTCGCTATCTGGCCTTAAAAAAATAATATTTTTTGACAAAGTTTTTTGTACTTCAAATAAGTAAACTAAGTAAAAACTTTTTTTTATTATCAAATGATTTATGTGAAAATTGAAACTTAAAGGATTTGTATGAAAACAGTTTTGTGCGTTACTTTTTAAAATATATTTTTGGGGTCAGTTAATCAATGTATTTCTATTTACTGTACCTACTGTTTTTCCGCATAAATGATTTAATAATAAATAAGGCTTTTAATATGTTACTCGTTTATAAAAAGTAGCTTCCTCAAAAAAATATAGGAATTTGGCCTGTCGGCGAAAATCATTGATTGTAAAAGCGCCTTCCGCGCCCCAAAATCAAAGATGTATTCTTCCATTGTCGAGTCTGACTAAAAAAAAAGAGACATCTCTCCAGGTCTTTGAGAACAAAATGCTTCATCAAATTCTCGGACCTATAGCAAAGGCTGGAGTTTCCGGACATGTCACCCACTTCTGTAATGGGTTTCTTCAGAGTAATACTCGTATTTCAATAATAATACAAAACCTTAAAAAATTAGCTAACGCGTTGAAAGTGAGCTGGGGTTCAGAATAAGCCAGCCGTGTTACTTTGGACTTGAATTAACTTTTAAAGAATGGCAGCAAGAGGGCGCGTAAAGCATCCGCGAGAAAAATCCTCTCGCAGATAAAGCAAGTGTTACACGAAGATTGGTCTCCGTCTTGTGTTAGAACATTTGCCTCAGTGTTGTATTAGTAAACAATCTACGAGGGGCGACCAGAAGATTCACAGAATTTGATGCTGGAGAGATGTTTTCCGGGATTTGTTGCCGTGGTCGGTGGGACCTGCAGCTTCCGGACGTTTTGTCCCTGTCTATTATGGGCTTATTTAGCGTGAAAGTGCAATGATGAAGATGTGAGCCTAAAACTCTTATTCACTGAATTTATTAATAATAAGAAATGCATTCACCAAAATTCATTTTACAAAAAACATTGTAAAATTGTTTTAAGACAAACCTATTTAAAAGTTTCAATGTTTGTGTATTGACATTATGAAGAATGGTTTTAAATTAATAATTTAAAAATAAACCACACAGATTTTTTTCAAAGTTGATTACATTTCTTGAGCGCTTTCGATGTTTTCACATCATTATCAAGAAGACAACCAATGAATCTAAAATTACACATGTGAATATTTCGCATGAAGTTTAAGATAGCGGAGCTGTGGTGGGGTGAAGAAAGGGGCTCACATTTGTAATTTTTGATCTGTTAAGCTGGAAATACATGTGCCCGTAGCTTGCACATTAGCTTACCAGCTCCATCAGTTGCGCTCTTGATAATGATGTTATAACATTGAAACATTAACACAAATGCTGCATGTGTGTTGACAAATTAAAGTCCCAACCTTAAATCAGAGGTGCCCATACGGTCGATCGCGGGAGGTTTTAAGGTCGATCGCCGAGGATAGCTAAAATATCAGTGATCGACCCTAAAACTGATTTGACATTTTGCACTCAATGTAGTTTTACTTTTGCTAATTTTTTTCTTAATAAATATTTATACATTATGAATTATGACTTATATTTTGTGGGCTAAACAGTTAGAATGTCGATCTCCTATTCATAAATTTTTGCTAGGTCGATCTCCTCAAGAAAAAGTATGGGCACACCTGCCTTAAATAAACACAAACCTTGTACTGTACTGTATCCTGGCGCCGTTCCACTTGGGGTGGCCGGTACCTCCGCAGATGCGCCTCCACTTTTTTCTGTCCTTACAAATCACTTTCATTTCCTCAATATTCATCACCTTCTTCATACATACCTACTCTGCAAATACCCTGCAAATAAATATTGAAATTTCAGAAAATCTTCGCTTTTTTTTACCTTGCTTTCTGGATGACCCGCGTATTCTACAAGAATGTTCTTTACTTTAATCATACGGTCAGAAGATTGAGTGCTACGTAGACAATATATAACAAAGATTCAATGAGACCTGTTGAGCTCGCGAGCAAAAAATACACGAGATTTAGTGCATGGAATTACAGCTGTGTGCTAACTGAAATAAAACCATAAATTACTTTAATGTTTTGTGTTATTGATTTTGTGAAGTCTCGCTATCTAAAAATGTGTGTGAAATGGATAATAAATTTACATTTTTTTAAAACAAACAATGATTTCCCGTAATTGGCCGTCAATATCTTCTCAAAGGCAGTGCCTTATTGTGCGTGGCATATTTTGTCTATGCTGGTTGCCATCCTCTTGTAAAGGCAGTGCCTAATTGTGCTAGCAATTTTTCTAAACTGGTCCTCATCCTATTGTAAAGGCAGTGCCTTGTTGTGCTAGCCATTTGTCTCTGCCTTGTTGTGCTAGCCATTTATCTCTGCTGGTCGTTACCTTCTTGTAAAGGCAGTGTTACTTTAAGTTGTAGGTTGGTATGAGGCTGACCACCCACGCTGTAGAAAATGGTTCACTTTGCCAATGTCACCCCTGTTTCAGGAAAGGTCGACAATAGCTGCAGGGTGTATGTTCATTTGAGATTTGGGTGCTTATGATATAGGTTCACATGTGTCTGCTAGTGAAATGCATATAATATGAATCCCCCATGTTAGATATATTTGCTTTTAGATTAGATTAAATGGTCACCATCCTCTTGCAAGGGCATCGCCTTTCTTTGCCAGCCATTTGTCTCTGCTGGTCGCCATTTTATTAAAAAGGCAGTGCCTTGTTGTACCAGCCATTTGTCTCTGCTGGTCGCCATTTTATTGTAAAGGCAGTGCTTTGTTGCACCAGCCATTTTTCTCTGCTGGTCGCCATTTTATTGTAAAGGCAGTGCCTTGTTGTACCAGCCATTTGTCTCTGCTGGTCGCCATCCTCTTAAAAAGGCAGTGCCCTGTAGTTTGTGATAGCTATGTTCTTAAGTTGTGAATTACAGTTGATATTGTCCGGTCGATAGCTCAGTTGATAGAATGTTAACGTTCCATGCCAAAGGGCTAGTTCCTCAACTAAGGTTGGTATGAGGCTTACCTTCCATGGTACAAAAAAATGGTTCATTTCTACCAATTATTGTACATCTCTTTCAGGGTTAGGCGGCAGAAGTTGCCTGGTTTATGTTCATTAGAGGTATGTTGTATTTTATTTTGTAAAGCTGTCTAAGCGTTCCCTTACACATGTCTACTTGTGAACGTTCATTAAATATAAATCTAAATATATTGTTGTAACGTACATTATTGAGAGATAAACAGTTTGTTTTTTTTTATTAAAAAACTGAATAAAGTAAGCTAATAAATACCAGTTTACCCGAAAATCTTAAATCAAAACAAAAACAGGCTGCATTAAGTTCCTTCTATTCGTAAAAATACAAAAAAAAACATCATAAAATTGATTTTTTGTACGTATGTTATTATATTTAGATGAAATAAAAACATCCAGGTTCATACATAATTATTAAATGTAAAAGAATACCCTCATAAATAAAAACATCAATCCAGATTCAAGAATAAAGTTCTTACATCCTTAGTCTAAATTGCCCCAAAAAGAAGAAGGTCATTCCCATGTGACCTGATCCCTGGATCCCGCCCAGGATATCACGAATAAAAAAACAATGGAAATTATATCATTGAAATGTTCACATACAAATAAAATACAGGGCGGGTTCAAGATTTTTTCCGTTGGGGGTTTTTTTTTTTTTAATTTTAGTTTATACCATAGATTCTCAAAAAGGTCAATAACGCCCAAGAGAATGCGTTTTTGCTTTTATAAAGAGGCGTTGGAGGTTTTAGAAGAAATTTGAGTTTTTATAGTCCGGTTGATAGTTTGAAATGGTTGAGCGTTTGCTGTCTGAGTGGAAGGCTTGGGTTCAACTCTCAAGGTTTTTTTAAATTTTCACTTGAATCTTATTGTATTTCACCTTAGTGAACATGAAAAACTCTGACTTAAAAATAACAGCTAGGAAGCACAAATAGTACAACTTCTTGCCGCGTTATCCGCGGACAGGTCGCATTATGCTAAATAAACCTATTTATTTACAACTACAAGGAAGCCAACTTTGTGTTAACAGCTTGATTTGAAATAAAAATTCCTTTCGGAAATCATTTTTTTTTTTTTTTTTGAAACTTATTTCTACTACATAATAATTCAATTGTTTTATATGCTATACCTCACCAAAAAGAGTCAAAGCTCTTGTGTGTGGTGAGGGGTCTGTCTGACATGTCTGACAACCTTTGGTGGCGATTGAACTCTAACTCACTGACATTGAATGCAAGCTTTCTTACAACTGAGCCATCTACCGGATTCATTGTCAATGAAGAGTTAAGACAACATTTTACGAAATAAATTAAGAAAAATGATCAATTGAAAGCCATCCGTAATCCTGACCCTGCGGTCAAAGTTTCCGCACAGTGAAGGTATTGGGAATCTAATCTAACAAGCTCAGCCATAAAAGCAATATTTTTTGTTTCATACCTGCCATATTGTATTTTTTTTTAATTCTTTATCGTTTGTATTCTGTTTGTCTTGTGAAGAGGGCGTTAACCCATTGACAGTTTAAGAACCTATAGTTTTTTACAATGGGGGTGGTCCCTGCGCCCAGCCCCACCTCCACGTAATGGAGTGACGTGCACCTTGTTATGTGTAGTATGGCATGGTAGGTAGGTATATAATGATCCGCGGAGTAGGTGATTGCTGGAATGGCGATCGTGACTATGCAAATACCGCAATTAGGGTCGTAAACTGTGGACAACTGGTCTGCACAGGCCACAAGTCGCCTACAGCACCCTATTGGACGCCGCTTACATCATAACCTCACAATAGATGGATTTCAAATTAAAAAAAAAACTTCAGAAACCCCAAAAATATAACGATACCACACTATATGTATGAACATGTTGACCAATTTTACTATGGCTTAGTAAGTATAGAAGAGTCAGTTGAAGTTAGCAGACTCCATTGTCTGAGAACTATTTTTAAAGATAGAACGGAATAAGACATGGTGGTGCCTGAACAGCTGATTGTTGTTCAATATTAAATGTATCAGCTGTTGATACACCGCCATATTTTATTTTATCCTATCTTCAAAAAGATACGGTAAGATCTACCAACGTTTGTCGAGACTTCCACCGCAGGAGAGTTGAACTCTGGGATCTGTAGGAACTATAGTTTCCGGACACAAGCATTGCTCATGTAAAAATTACCTCTCATCGACATACGAGTAAGACAAGCAAGAACTAAGGAGAGTATAAAACACAAATTGAGTTTTTATGAATATCTGGTATCTGTTCATGAAATAAAACATCGAAGCAAAATTTAAAAATGAAAGAAAAACGATTAACAATCATTATTGTAATTTGGGTAAAAAATAATAGATAAACAGACCTTGGAGTAGTATAATATGTATCATAAAAATAAAAAAATTTTACGTAAATTATTTGCTGCATCCCTCACACATGCAATCCCTCCACTGCGCTGGTTTTTAATGGCCGCAGTTCTGTAGCGAATTTCGAAGATTGTAATTGTTTTAGTGCTCTCCTATAAAAGCTGCAGTTCTAGTGTTTGTTTACTCGGACGTAATCTTTCATGTTTATTGTACCCTGTACGTACTTACAAAGTTATAACGTTCTTCTCCATCTTTATAAAATACCAAAGACACGGAGTATTGCACCTAAAAACGCAACTAAAAAACTATATTAATAGAAAATAAATTGTACGCTTAAACCATCAACCTACATAAAAGATTTCATATGATAATCTATAATTTAAGTTGCAAATATATATTACATTTAAGATTCATGCCCAATCCATCTCATCACATTCTTTTGTAGCTTATATTTTGCTCTCCCATTCATTCTTAACTCTATCTCTTTGACGTTTTGTTTCTTTTTTTATAACCTCTAAATCATTTTTAGACCCTCAACTGGAACCCTTCAAAATCAAATACTACAAAAATAAAAAATGGACATGATTTTGAAATGATTACGTCGACAATAACCTACAACAACTAGCCCTTTGTTTCTCAAGCCAAAAGTAAAGGGTTCGTAGGGACAAACAAGCCTGCAATTATTTAATTAAGTTTTATAGACGAAGCCCTTCCAAGATAAATCGTCGTACCACCCAAGAACAGAAAACCTACCTGGGTCATCCCAATCATATCACATTAACTCAAGCAAAGCGTTTAACAAAAAATACATGGGTGCTTAAACTTTCGCTAGGGGAACAGTTTTGGTTTAGATACATTTTTGATGTATACAATGGTTTATTCTTAAGGAATTGATCACGGTCATTACAAGTACTGAAATCTATTTGCTCAAAGCGTGGATCGAAGCAGTCGATACTTACATATACTTCAATAAAAAGTTTGAAGTCGTGGCAGCTCAACAGGCCTTGCAACAAAGTTGTAGGAAATCGATGATCGTGCAAAATTAATTGTGTCTTTCAAAGCAAAAATTATGAAATTGTTGTGATTATTAGTTACTTTTGTCGTATGCGGTTTCATGAAAAATCAGTCACAGAAAATTTGCCAACACACAGTTTGGTCATGGACGAATCGGTCACACAAAAGTTCGTACAAACGACTTTTTGATCTACGACATTTCGGCGACAGACGCATCCATCACGGACAATGCGGTCACAGGTCATTTCGTCCACATGACTTTTGGTTCAACGACATTTCGTTCACAAACAATATACGGACAATAGACAGCTTCATCATATAATCTAGTCTAATCTATTTTAAGTTTCAAAGATATGTAGCATTGGGGATTAACATTACATGCATTTTCACAAGCTGAAACGTACTGGTTCGCGCTTGCACATGCCGCATGTGAACCTACAACATAAAAACCCAAATCTCAAATGGACATACACTCTGCAACTCTTGCCGTACTTCCCTGAAACAGGGGTGACATTGGCTAAGTGAACCATTTTCTACAGCATGGAGGTTCAGCCGCATACCAACCTATAAGTCAAGGAACATGCACAACAAATTACATTTTATCATTCAATAAAATTACATACAAAAGGTTTTTTCGTGTACGCAAGTTGTATATGATGAAGCTATATTAAATGTGACCGAAATATCATTGACGGAACAGTCTTAAAAACGAACTGTCGTGTGAACAAATTGTCCGTGACCGATGTGTCTGTGGATGGATTATCTGTGGCCAAGTTTTCTGTGACTGAAATGTCGTTGACCAATAAGTCGTGTGACTGATTTGTCAATGAACGAGCTGTCTGCAAACGACCTATCTTTTACTGATTTGTCTTGACACGGTTTTATACTTGGAAAACTCATAACAATATAGAGCACGCATAATAATCACACGACTGTAATGTGAATGGTAGGTGAACCTTCTAATGTGAGCCCTTAATTAAACATTTTCCTTCAAATATATGTAGGTATGTGGTTTTCAGCATATCCTTAATCATATTATACATGGACTAAGTGAGCGAGATGGCACATATTCTGCCAGTAAAACATGTGATTTTAATGGTCCCTAATGTTAGGTGCTAGAAAGGGACGCACGATGCGGTATAGCGTCGCGACGTCCCAACACTCAATTATTCTCTCATAAATTTCAAGCAAAGTCGCCGACTGAAAGTTTAAGTTGTTTTTTAACATCCACAACGCGTCCTGAATATTCTCTCCCATCGATTTTTGCTTTCTCTAGTCGTCCCCTTAGGGCCGGTATATTGAACTGTAGTAATATTTTAGTTAACTATTACTTGAACTTTCATTCAAAATACTCAATCTCGAGTTAACTAAAACCGAACATTACCGAAGTATGAGGCCACGCCCTCAAATCTTGGAAATAATTAAAATGCCATTCAAAAGCTTTAAAACAAACAACTATTCATAAAAATCATATGCCATAATAAGTGAACCATTTTTTACAGTATGGGTGGTCAGTCTCATACCAACCTATAAGTCAAGGAATATGAATAATAAATTACATTTAAATATAAAAAATAACAAAACCTTAAAAAGAAATCTATACAAAAAAAGTCAAAAATTTCTTATGCAATAAAATGTAGCAAACTAATAAACCAACATTACAAATCAGCATTGCTGATTAGCCGCCACTTCTTCCTGTCCTTGCATACTTTTTTCATTTCATCCAGAGTCATAACCTTTTTCATACAAGCTCTCCTTTTATTATGACTCTGGATAGATGGTTCGGGCATTTGGAGAGAATGAGTGATGAAAGATTGACGAAGAAAGTATATGTTGCTAGAATAGATGGATGTCGTGGTAGAGAAAGACCGAGAAAAGTATGGAAGGATCAAATCTCTGAAATAGCGAATGAATGGGATATCCAGAGTCATAATAAAAGGAGGACTTGTATGAAAAAGGTTATGACTCTGGATGAAATGAAAGAAGTATGCAAGGACAGGAAGAAGTGGCGGCTAATCTGCAATGTTGATTTCTAATGTTGGTGTATTCATTTGCTACATTTTTTGCATAGGAAATTTTTGACTTTTTTTGTATAGATTTCTGTGTAAGGTTTTGTTCTTTTTTATATTTAAATGTAATTTATTATTCATATTCCTTGACTTATAGGTTGGTATGAGGCTGACCACCCATACTGTAAAAAATGGTTCACTTTGCCAATGTCACCCCTGTTTCAGGGAAGGTCGGCAAAAGTTGTGGGGCTTATGTTCATTTGAGGTTTGGATTTTATTTGTAAGTACACATTCAGCATTTGTAAGCGCGAACTACACTTGTTGGTTTGTGGGCATACATCTGAGAGCTTTAAATGAATATATCCTTGCAACTTAGATTATAGATTATAGATATCCCATTCACTCGCTATTTCGAAAATTTGGTCCATCCATACCTTTCTCGGTCTTCCTCTTCCACGATATCCATCAATTCTTGCAGCATATACTTTCTTCGTCAGTCTTTCCTCATTCATTCTCTCCAAATGTCCAAACCATCTAAGTATACTTCTTTTAATCTTTACTTTCACACTTTCTCTTACACCACATTCCTCTCTAACAAAATCATTACTCACCCTATCACTCCGTCTTTTACCAATCATACTTCTTAAGTAGTCCATTTCCACTGTATGGACTTTACTAATCTCACTTTCACTCAGCGTCCAGGCTTCACTTCCATACATCAGAGTGGGCACTAGTATACCACCGTGCACCGCCAGTCGAACATTCTTTGAAAGATTCTGGTTCCTGGCGATGCTAGCGGTAGCACCCAGTACGCACCTGCCTTTCATTATTCTTCTTTCAAATTCACCGGTCATTCTTCCATCTTTTTCAAACTTACTTCCCAGGTATACAAACTTATATACGACATCAACATTTATTCCATTAATTTTAAATTCATAATTCATACTTTCATCATCTCTGTGATGTGATAAATGTTGATAAATGGTTCACTTTGCCAGTGTCACCCCTGTTTCAGGGAAGGTCGGCAAAAGTTGTGGGGCTTATGTTCATTTGAGGTTTGAATTTTATTTGTAAGTACACAATCAGCATTTGTAAGCGCGAACTACACGTGTTTGTTTGTGGGCATACATCTGAGAGCTTTCAATGAATATATCCTTGCAACTTAGATTATAGATTATTATTATTATTATAGTGTCCTTACACTAATGTTTTGATTTCTTAGGCCCGTTATTTTCAACGTTTGCATAAGTGACATTAAGCTGATACAAACTACCCACACAATTGACTTAAGTGCGTCCTTTTCATTCAGTATAAAAAATCGCTATGCTGTTGTAGAAAAAACACCCCCTCATTGTTATTTTTTTAATTAACTACAAATTTATTTTTGTTTTTTGTAATATAAGTAGAAGCAATGTTTATGTGGTCACTTATTATATAACCCTTAAGTAATATTGTTTGAGTAGGATATAAAATAAAAAGGGTTGTATTTTTTCTTATCCTTTGGGAAATTTAATACAAACTTTACAACCTGAAAAATCTTACCACCCTTTAAACGAGGGTTATATTAAATATTATTTTCTTTTACATAGACTCTGCTAAATTAGAGGTGAAAAAGCTTTAATAAGCGTCGTAAAAATGTGGTACGAAAAAGTGGTTGCCCGGTGAAATAGGGTGGAAGGTAAAGGCGGAAAAGGTCAGCTAGAGCAGAATAGTGAATAGTTGAATATAGTGCGCTAGTGAATGGGCTGGTCTAAGTAAATACTAGAAGTACCTTGCGACATGCAAGACTGCAGTGGAAGGCAAAAAAATACGTAAATATATTCGTAGATTCGCTTCATTAAAAAAATACTCGTTTTCCGAGTAAAGTATTTTCAACGGTATAAGAAACTGTATACTGAACGTTGCATGAAAATTGAAGCTTTCTGGATAATTTTAAGCTTAAAATAATGTTTTTTTTTTTATCATTAATATCTAATGTAAAAATAAAAAAGAAAGTTAACCATTCTGCTCTTGAAGATGCCTCATTAGGCGAAAATATTCGAGCATAAACAAATAAAATAAAGTGAATTAAAACAATGTTTAACCATTTATATTTTTAAATATTTATAAAAAAGAAAGTTTTTCTTCACAAAGTTGATTTATTTCTTCGAGCGCTTGCGATGTCACCATTATCTTATCTTGTTCTAAGTTCTCTAAGGGAAGGGAAGTAAAAGTTGCAGGATTCAAGTTCATTTGAGATTTGTACACATGCATCGTGTGTACCTATACGCAAAATTACAAGTAAACAAAAAAATAATTTTACATACGTTTGGTTGAATTATACATAGTTATTTTAATGGGCTCTTGAGGTGTGATTCACACAAAAACGGCGCTAATCATATAAATAATCCTTATATTATCATTACTCTTTCAAATAATAAAAGTGAATTTTAACTACGTTTGCTTTAATTCAAATTATTTTATTTAAATCAATATGTAATTTGAAACTATCCAATCGTTCTAATGTCCTTGCGTCTGAGTGAAGCATTTCACGCAAAAACCATTTCCATAACTCCCAGCCCGTCTTATCTGTTCCAAAGGGAACGGGGGAAATCCCAAGTGAGATTCCGATCTGGGTGAGACTGGAGGACTCATCCGTGTTGGGCGGTCTACCAACATCCACAGGAGGCGGCCGCAGTCTCGGCGACACAAGAACGACTGAATATTTAAGCCTCTTAATTGAAAGCTTTGACCTGACCCGTCTGACACTTTACCTTCCTGAATAACCAGTGGGGTAGTTTAAGGTTTAAGCTATGCACTTACTTTGTATTAAGCTAAGTTTAAAATTTACTAACTTTAGTATAACATCCTACTTTCAAAGATATCTATAATGAATGTAATATCCAGAGTCATAATAAAAGAAGCGCCTGTATGAGGAAGGTTATGACTCCCTCGGCCGTAACACCGATATTTGTGTGATTGTGGCTCTACACATGGGTATTTGGATGATTGTACTACACTCCTTGACTTATAGGTTGGTATGAGGCTGACCACCCATACTGTAAAAAATGGTTTACTTTGCTAATGTCACCCCTGTTTCAGGGAATGTCGGCAAGAGTTGCAGGGCTTATGTTCATTTGAGGTTTGAATTGTATTTATAAGTACACGATCAGCATTTGTAAGCGCGAACTACACGTGTTTGTTTGTGGGCATACATCTGAGAGCTTTAAAGGAATATATTCTTGCAACTTAGATTATATGTAGATTATAGTACTAGTGTTCGCTCGAAGCTTCTAATCAGGAAGATTCTCGCATGGTCTGGCGCGTGCCAGAGTAGTCCTTATTCACCTATAAATAGAGATGGCGATGCTTTGAATGCGGAAGTTAATCGTAACAGTGCGTTTCGATGAAATTAAATCTTAGTTGCACGTCACTGTTCTTGCATAATGATTCTCATCCCTTCACCCTCACCTGGTAGAGGGAGACATTTATTTATTTATTTATTTATTTATTGAAACAATATAACATGACAGTTGATACCATAAAGTTATAATGCAATACAAGTATTATAAAAATAAACAATATTTTATGCAAAAGAAATCAAAACAATATAAGTGCATTATTCTAACATTCGTCTTTCTAGCAGAACCTTCCATTCACACATCAGTCCATTCATTCTAGTATTAAATATATCCAGATGTGGTGAGGACGACATCAATTCGTTTATGAGCGTTTGCGCTCGCGAAACAAATGAATTGCGAAGAATATTGGTTCGGCTCGCGGTGACATTAAAAAGCCTATGTGACCTGGCTCTGATAAATGAGTCAGGTACATAGAGCGTCAAGAAGCGGTCACTCAACACTACACAATCAACCTCACTCCTAAGAAGTTTGAGGATGAATCTCGCAAGTGCCAGTTGCCTTCTCAGGAGTAAGGAGTCAAATCCGAGGTGTCCCTGTAAGAATGCAGTGGGATATAGGTAGGGATAATATCCATAGACTGATTTGTAATACTTTCTTAAAAACATTTTTTGTACCTGCTCTAGCATAAGAATATATTTACTCTCATGAGGAGCCCAGATTACTGCATTAGTTTCAAGGACACTTCGTACCAGTGCAGTGTATAATGTCCTAATGGCCATGGCCGACATCATTTGAGTATTACGCATGACAAACCCCAACCTCTGGTAGGCTTTGTCCCTTACATTATTGACTTGGGTATGAAAGTTAAGTTGGATGTCAAAGATAACGCCCAAGTCCCTAACGGTACCTACGCGAGTTACAAGTTCATTGGCAATATGATATTCATGGATAAAAGGGCATTTTGCTCTAGTGAAGGACATGACTTGGCACTTTTTAATATTAAATAACAACTTATTCTGTATGCTCCAGTCGTTGACTGAAGTTATGTCGTTCTGTAGAGCAATCGCATCCATGTGATTGTTGACAGTCAGAGAAAGTTTAATGTCATCCGCAAAAATTAAAACTTTCGCCCTCTCTACTACATTAGGTAGATCATTAATAAATATTATAAACAAAAAAGGTCCTAAGTTGGACCCTTGACTAATGCCTGAGCGGGTCGTGTATTTGGGTGACACATACGGGCCATATTGTACGTATTGTGTTCGATTACATAGGTATGAGCAGAAGAGTTTCATCAATTTGGGGACGAATCCCATTGAGGCTAGCTTCTGAAGTAGTACATCATTGTCAACGCTGTCAAAAGCCTTTTGGAAATCGAGATATGCCACGTCAACTTGCCTCTTTCCATCCAATTGCCGTGCCAAAAGATCAACCAGTACACCAAGGTTGGTTGTGACTGATCTGCGTGGCAAGAATGCATGTTGTGCGATGGATAAAAAAGGTTGACATTGGGGTAGCAACTTATCATGGATAATCGTTTCAAAGATTTTTGGGAGCGTTGATAGTATGGCAATAGGTCTATAATTTTCGACATTTTCTTTTGGACCAGCTTTATGAACAGGTATCACTCTAGAGCATTTCCAAATATTTGGATAAATACCCGTGTGAATTATAATATTAAAAATGTGGAGGATTGCTGGAAGCAATAAATCCAGACACCCTTTCACATAGAACGCAGGTATGGCATCAGGTCCGGGGGAGATACCAGGCTTGAGCTTTTTCACAGCTCTTTTCACATCAGACTCACTAATGTTTAGAACATTAACAAGGCGGCTATCAGCAGGTCTGTCAGCATTAGTTGTATTATAGTCCAGTATAGGAGCTTCAGGCAAAAACACGGACTCGAAGTGATTTGCAAACGCAGAAGCCGCATTTGCTCCATCAAATTCGATGCCTCCGTGAGTAACCTTAGTTTTGATTCCTCCTCGGTTGCGCAGTAGATCTATGTGATGCCAGAAGTTTTTGGGGTTCTCAGCTAGATCACCAGATAGTTTATACATATAGTCCCTATGCGCACCCCGTATATCAAGTTTTATCTTAGTCCGTAGTTCCCGAAATTTGTTACGCGAGTTAATATTGCCAGTTCGTTTCCATTTGCGGTGACAATTGGCTTTGAAAGCTATATCTTTAATAATTGTGCGCGTAAAGTATGTAGGATAGGTTCGGCTATTAGATGTGTTACGTATTTTTTTTGGAATACATTCGTTAAAAGCATGATAATTAAGATTACAGAATATTTCTACAGCTGTATTTACATCAGTAGTGTGGAATAAGGTATTCCATTCAATTTCCCTGACGTAATAATAAAGTTTAATAAAATCGGCTTTGGCAAAGTTCCAATCCAATAGATGGTTGATGTTGGAAGGTAACATGGTGACAGCCTTATTTGTGAAGTTGTATTTAACAGAGATATGTAAGGGCGGGTGGTGGCCGTCGATTCTCACCAGTTCCTCTCCCAGCTCAGATGAACGCACACACAATGCATCACTCAGAGTTGGACTCGTCATCACCACATCTAATAAACGATCGTTTTTATTATGTACATCATTAAATTGTTTTAGATCACACAGAGATAAGAAGCAATTTAAATGGTTTTTGATGTTTTCACTGGCACTATATAAATTTAAATCACCGAGAATTATAGTTCTACAACTCCCATGCTTTGAACATACTCTTTCGACTGATTCAAACCACGCCTCGTATGCATCATCGGGAGTTCTAGGTGGCAGGTATACTACACAGATGAAAATGCTATGACCGTCAACGCAGCATTTGGCCCACAAATCTTCCACATCCTTAGTTTCGTATTCGAGTAGTCTTTCAATTTGAAATGAAGTCTTGGTGCAGAGAATCACGCCTCCTCCCTTTTTTCCCGATTCACGATCTCGCCTTAGTATAGACCAAGTATTATGTACTAATTCAGCATCAAGGACCGAGTCATCGAGAAAGGTCTCCGTTGCCGCTACTAGGGTAGTATCTTCGGCAATCATCAAGTTGGTTCTCCATTCCTCTAGCTTTGTTTTTAGACCTCTTACATTTTGATAATATAAATTTAAAACTTCAGTTTTAGGCAATGTTTTGCTTTTCTTTTTCTTATTTAATCTCGGCACGTGAGGGACGAAAAAACCATTTCTCCACCAATAGCCCTTTGGGCCAAAAAGCAGCGCTCAGGCATTCTTCATACGCCTCAACCGGGATGCCTATTTTAAAAGAAGCGTAATTAACATCTCTCTTTTGAATTATTTTTTCAATTATACAAAGATCAGTATTTTTCAATTTTAATTTGATAAATTTATCCATATCCTCCACTGTGGTGTCCTTGCGAGCCCTCCAGACATGTAGGTACCGCTGGACAGCAGCGGGCTGCAGCGCCTCGCTGGGCTCGCCAGTGCACGGTGTACCGCGTTGCACTCGCGCAGATCGCTTGGCAACTGCACCGGCGCTAATGGTGGCGCTGATGGTGGCGTTGGTGTTGGCGCTAGTGCTGGCGCTGGCGTTTGCGTCGGTGCTAGCGCCGGCGCCAGTGCGGATGCCGGCGCCGGCGCCAGTGCTGGTGTTTGCGCTGGTGTTAGCGCTGGTGTTAGCGCTGGTGTTAGCGCCGGTGTCAGCGCCAGAAAAAAACTGCTACCAAATAAATCATGCTGATTTTTGTTATGTTATCTTATTGTCAAAGGGATATAAGGCGTCGGTACTCATATTTGCGTTGTTGAGACAATCGCAAGTCGTAACCTCGCCTGCATCGTATCCTATTGACAATAATTTTGAGCCTGGCTCAACAGATGTCGTTGATAAATTATGAATTAAGAATTCATTCAAATATAAAAAATGTTTTATTAATGTTCATACCTCTTCCTGGCCAAAAAGCAAAAACAGGTTAGCAAATTTCATTCTTCATCACAAAAATATTAGTTTTAAAAAGTGAATTGCAGATATAAGTTGTCAGTTTCGGCCGTATAATATCACTAACCAGCTGTCCTAAAATAGCACTGTCTCTATCAGTACAAACTCTTAGGGTATATCCAGGCTTCTGAATTTATCATTGCGATGGGATCCCATTTGTAAAAAAGGGCAACTTGTCTATTCAATAAGCGTAACTTAGAGAGCATAATTTACAGTTCGCCTCCGTGACGCGGCCGGCTAGGATCCCTGCTAAATTATTAATCGTGGATCCATACTTACAAGTCGGAGCTACGCATTATGTGGAGCAACTTTATAGGTTTCCACTAAAAGAACCTTCTTCGAAAGTCTGTGGACTAAACCAGGAAAAAATCTTAGTGGCAGGGTCAGAAACTCTGAAGGAAGAGAGGCCTATCAGATAGAGGACATTGTGAGATGGGGCAGGAAGAGGCGGTGGTACTAGAGTGTCCACGTGGATTGGATAGGCAGTTGGAGAATTCCCCATGTGGCTGCCCACAGCATACGGGACCGAGGTCATAATCTATAATTCAAAATCTAAGTTGCAAAAATAAACTACATTTAAGATTAATATTGTCATGATTTCAGTTGGGTTCTCTAAATCAAACTGAAATTTATTTTACACAATGTCGGTTTACAATGTACTGATTTCTAGCTTTTGCTTATCGACTTCACGGCTCAATGTTTTAGTCGACTCTGGTCTCTCACACAATTGCGGTCCAAATATATAATCTCTAAACGGACGTCTCTCGCATATTTCGGACACTTCTATAGTGAACCACACACTTCAGTATTGTTCCATATTATTCTAGTTACGCATAACAACAACTATGTGCCTGGGCACATGCATACATTCAAACTCACAGTAGACTATACTAGAGGCGGACACATACACATAAGCAAGCCACGCAATACGTTCATAGGTTCGTAAAAATATTAAATGAATTCCCATAAACATACATTATTTATAAGTTCGCGCATACACATGCCGCATGTGGACTTACAATATGAAAACTCAATCTCAAATAAACATAAGCCCTGAAACTCTTGCCGACCTTCCCTGAAAGAAGCGTGACATTTGCAAAGTGAACCATTTTTTTTACAGTATCAATCAACCTATAGCAAAGGAATACCAATTTATATGTAAGTCAATGAAAAAAAAACCACTGAATTTGTAGGATTTGATTATGGACACTTACTTTCAGTACATCTAAGACGAAAAATAACTAAACTTAATTGAAGTATTTGACAAATGCCACAGAAAAAAAAACATTTCGGCTTCATTACAATGCTCCATCACAAAGTCTTCATTGCCCAGATGGTTTTGTTTTAATGAACACATTACTCCAGACAGTTAATCTTCCTCTCTCGTCTTGATGTCTTGCGTATCGTGATGTTTGTCTATGACAATGATGATGATGATGGAGGCCGGCTACGTGTATGTGCGCGCATTTGGCTGTGTGTCCGTTTGACAAATTGGCGGGTAAAAGAAGTGGCTGGCGTTGTAATGAAGCTGTGGGAGATGTTAAACATGAGGGCTGACATACGAAAAATAAATATAGAAAAAAATATTGATATTAGTAAGTCCCGGTATTTTCAACGTTAGCATAAGTGACTTTAAACTAATAAAAATACTACCCACACGATCGGCTGAGAGCAACCTTTTCACTCAGTATAAAGTCGCTATGCTAACGATGAAAATACTGGGCTTGAGTGTTAGTAAAAAACGATGTTATATTTTTTTAATTTATTCGTGCACATGCATTTAATATGAGCCTTAAATGTTCACATATATGTATTTGCAGCTTAGATTATAGATGTAAAAAACAAAAGATGACAGTCAAGGGGTAGACATGGGCTCGTCCGACTTCAAGAGCCACAGGTTTGTAAGAAAGTTATTATTATTTTTATTTTTGTGTTTTATTACATATTGTGATGGATAAAATTTAAAGTGTACATTAAAGTTTTGGTTGATGGTTTTCTTTTAAAAGTCACAAAGTTTTGAGAATTTTCCAGAATTGCTAAAGCCGAAAGGCATGCAAATCTTTCTTGGATGCTTTCAATTATTACCATAGTGCGTGGTAAGTAGTTTTATTTGCGGGATTTATTGCCGCTGTGTAATATCCAGGGAATCCAGCCAAGAAGCCATGATGATATTGATTCTGGCAGCCCTTAGCCCGCCAAGCCTCGGGATCTGAAGAAGCAATAATGTATCGTAGTTGGGAAACAAGATACGTAGAAACAAATATTATTAATACTTGTATGTGTGCAGCAAGTATTATTAATACAGGGTGCGATCACTGAGATTCAAGACTAGATTATCAACTAACTTATCAATAAATTATAGTTTCTAAAAAATATATTTGTGAAATAAATTGAATATTTCATGCAAAAAAGGCATTACCATAGTCGTTTAACTGAGAAATTGAGAAATATAATGAAGAAGTTGTAAAGGTTTATCAGATTTTTATACCAAAATAAACATAGCAACTTTCTTATGTAACTCACGCCTTAGTTTCTAACCTATAAATTTTCAGAACATAATATGTCAGATTTTTTTTTCACTTGAACGTTATTTTTTGTTTCAAATGGTCTGATATAGTTAAATTTAATTTATAATTTTGAAAGTGACACAAAAATCAACGCTAAGTTTAAAAAGAGAGCTTACACTACATGGCTTTTTCTCAGTCACTATGTACCTGTTAGAAAAAAAAAGTTTAAATCAATCGTGCAATACAATTCACCAAAAGTTCAATCTGTGTTCAAATTTTCTGTACAAATCCTGTACGTTGATATTTTGAACTTTCATCTTCAACGTACACTACCAGTCGTAGTTTGTTCGGAAATTACTTAATGTTAAATTGCACAAAATGCAATGGCCCGCCCTGTATTTTCAACGATAGCATATGTGACTTTAAAAACTGATAAAAAAACTACCCACACGATTGACATAAGTGCGTCCTTTTCTTTCAGTATAAAATCGCTATACTAACGTTGAAAATACCGAGCCTTAGTGTCAGGCAAAACAATGACAGCAGTCTCGAATCTTTGAAGACCCACACCTTAAGTACGCACAGAGAAGCTGGTATTAATAATATGAGGAATCAAAAGAAAAAACGAGAAGTTTCTTACAATAATCTTGACGAATCGTCTTCCCTGGGTGGGCCCTATCATCTTATAGCCTGAACATTGTCATTGTAAGAGGCTGGTGATTATTTCTCATAGTGTGTGTATAATTTGTTGGCTACCGAATGCCTGCTTGTTGATAAATGGGATACAGGAGATTGGATTTAAAGAAGCTAGGATATTAAATAACTTTTGTATTGTTGTATTTTGTACAATGAACAAAAACAGATGTATGTTTTTTCATTTAAAGTAATTTAATCTAATAACTAAGGGTCTGTTGCACCAAACTCCAATCAGACAACAATCAAAATTAAGTGTAATTTCTCCCATCAAATACAAAAATTGGCTGCATAATATACGTACATCAGCTGATGTACATAATCTTTTCTGTTCAAATTCCATCATTTTATTAATCACTCCCGTGAAATATTTAATCGAAGTCCTTATTAAGCAATCAAATTTGATGTGTCAATCAAATATTGATTGGAGGTCGGTGCACAAGCCCTTAGTTTATTCTCGAAGTTTCGTTGCTGTCGAAGACAACACGTCCTATTAGTGCATGTTTGTCTTATGTTTATTAGAGGTAATTTTACATGAGCAATATTTGCATGTGTACTGGACCGATGTGTCTTATGAAAACTGAAAATTGACTTTAAAATACTTAAAGCAACACTCACATTATCGTGTTTTTAGTTTTATGTATATTTCCTAGCTCATATTGTGTAGAATGTGATTCTTTAGACCAGTATCCTACTTTAAGGTCATCTTTGATAAGCCAAACAAACACTGGGGGAACGAGACATCTGCAACTTTGATTAAAGACTAGATTAAAATGAATATAAATACTCCTTTGCAGTGGCAATATTTCAGCCATTTTGCAGTCATGGAACAGTCGATCGCCCACGCAACCATCTATCTGTCTTTTGAGACCATTTCATGGAGCATGGCGTCCAGGAGTTCCTTAGATGAAGCTGTCAGATTGTATCGCAGCCCTGGCGGTCCACAGGCCCCCTCCTCCATATCTTCAGACCAGCTCTTCATCATCTGAATGTGCAGAGGCGTTTATGAAGCTCTTTGTACCCGTAGTACGAGTTTTTTTTCACAATACTGGAAGTATTGAGTATTCGAGAAAAATGTATGTGAACTTGAAAAGCAACTCTGGCAAAAAAAGTTTCAAAACTTGAAAAGCACCTCTGGCAAAAAAAGTTCCGAAACTTGTTCCGTCAGAGGTGTTATTCAAGCATCCAATAAAACATTATATCATAATACATCGCGACGTCCGAACTCAGCGACAGATCGTCGCGTACAGTACGCTTAGTACGAGTTGCAAAACTTGAGTAAAGTAAAGTTGACGGAAAGTATTAAAGAGTGATTTTCCCCTCAAATCTGCCGTTTTGTTTCTTATGCTTTATGGTCTTAGCAATAGACTTACAGTGATGAAGGAAATCAAGTTCAAACAAACAAAAACGGCAGCTTTTGGGGAAAGCCACTCTTTAATACTTTCCGTTAACTTTACTTTACTCAAGTTTTGCAACTCGTACTCAGCTGCTAGTGCGTTTGCTCTGTCTGACGGCTGAAGCGCTATTCTGTTAAATTCTTTTAGGCGACGAGATAGCGATTCGAGTCCAAAAATAAGGTGTACTGTGATTCTGTTTATCTATGGTGTTCTTTCGTAAGCGTTAGCAAGTTCCGACTTGGAGTGATATCCAAAGTGTTTTTTTAGTAGAATAGCGTTTCTGGTGTAGATATATTATTCACTACAACGCAACGCGGCGCTATAAACCGGAACGCTTTAACGCCTTGACGCGCGCTAAAAACGCTTTTTGTTGTACTAATTCTTTAAAGCTATGAAAATAAACTGCTAACATAGTGTTTTGTATTCATAAACGCGACGTTATTAAAGGGAATAAATATGTTTTATAGCGAATAGCCCGAGCATTCTGAATGTAATTAAACCGTAAGTAGTAATATAAAGCTTTTACGTTTATTTCCCAGTTATTCGTTATAGCTTCGAGTTCGCTATGAAAAGAAATACTTTACTTTTAAGTTACTGCACTGCCAACTCAACTACTAAACAATCATGTATGCAAACTTAAACGTTCGTTAGATGTGCTGTTTTGTTTTTAATGAAATCTGTGTGTGAGTTGAAAATTTAGTTTGTACAGACACAGGACTAAGTAAATAGTTAAACGCATTTTGTTGAGTAATTTGTTTGGAAAAATATGGTATGAAAGTTTAACATCAGAATGAATAATTTTAATTCCAGATTGAAAATAACCTACATTAATTATTTAAGCAATATTTCTTATTTAATAGACAACAGAAGACTGAGACAAAGCTTAAAACAATATATGCAGAAAAGGTGAGAAAGAAGAAAAAACTTATGCAATATACCAGGGGCATGAATTCCACATAGGCAAAGGTAATCACAACTATTTAATAACATTATAAATTATACATAAATAAACTGTATAATTAAGCTTCAATTTAAATCATTCATTCAGATAAAGTCAACTTATTAAATATATTAAGAAAAAAAAAACAATTGAAAGTCGTTCAGCCTCTAAAAATCTTAATCTAAATTTAAGCTGCAAAGATCATTTAAGATTCATATTAAACGCATTCCCACAAACAGACATGTATAAGTTCGCGCTAACACACGCCGCATGTGGACCTACAGTATAAAAACCCAATCTCATATAAACATACGCCCTGCAACTCTTGCCGACCTTCCCTGAAACAGGGGTGACATTGGCAAAGTGAACCATTTTTACAGCATGGGTGGTCAGCCGCATACCAACCTATAAGTCAAGGAACATGTGGACTGGACCAATATACGCAACCAAGCTTAACATATAGTGCAACTTCTTGCCGCGTTATCCCTGAAGGGCTTCGCATTTTGCGAGTGGAACCTATTTTTTTTACAGGCGACCTGACGCCAACCACTTCAGTTAAGGTGGGGGTTTGCCAGCTCCCAAGCAGGCTGGTACTCATTTCTTGTGAAGGCTGAGTAAACGTTGCCGGTTTTTTATGTTGGGTTTTAAAATACCCACCGAAATGGGAAATGATTTCTGACGCCCTCGGTGGGATTCGAACCCGAGCTCTCTGCATGGAATGCAAGCACTCTACCAACTGAGCTATCAACCGGACTTGCGTTTATGATTATGAAAATACCATAAACAACTCTCCTACTATCGTGTGTTTTACGTTTATGTGATTCTTAAGGCCATCTTTGAATCAAATGGTGGATAAGCCAAACAAGCACTGGAGGGACGAAAAGGCTTCCATGTGTCCATATTCCGAGTACAAAACATCATGCAAATCTCACCACAATTGAGTTTAACAAAAATGTATGCAATATACAAAGGCACTCCTAGAGTGTGATTAAGTATTCATACATATTTTCGATTTACGCAATCGAGGTGAGTTTACTTACTGCTTCATACTTGGAGTACAAGTTCGTGTCTAAATACCGCATTACACCGCGGTAGGTAGCCGTTCTGGCACAGTATGGGTTTCATACAAACTACAGGAAGCCGCAGCGGCGATGGGGAAATCATATTTTATTGTGGACAGTGCATTTGTATTGTGTGAAGGAGATGGCACGCATGCAGGTTTTTGTGAGAGTGAGCAGGATAGAAGGTGCCTGGTGTCCACTGTTTAATTCAGATGAAATATAACTGCAAATAATAATATGTACGTGTTGCGGATCTTGTATTAAACTTTTAACGGTTTAATCAATGAACAGATATCCCAAAGGATAACAAGTATATTAAAGAATCCAGAACGCAAATAAGCTGCATATATAATGCATTTTTTATCACGTTGTACTCGAAGGAGACACGAGTGAAACCTGTTTATTTTCACGTGTATCCCAACACAACAATACGCAGCTAACAGCCTTGCTAAAAAGGATCAGGACATCAACCTGCACACCATTAACACCTCCACGGTACCTACTACAACAAGTGTCATAGACCCCTAGAGTACCTGAAATATATGGAGTCTCCCGCATAGGATTCATTTTTAAAAATGTAAGGGACCTGGCCTTGCACCAACCACATCACTGAAGTGGGGGGAACCTTCTCACTTTTTATGTGGAAAAAGTACACATTTTTTTACAGTTTGAGTGATCAGTCTCATACCAGACTATAACTTTACAAGTGATTGAGTCGTAAATAAAAATATATGGCCGATTTATTTTTTCACACATGAAAAATTGCATACATGTCTTAATGAAATATTTAACAAATCATTTCATCAATCATGTTTCTCTCTTCTTGCGGACAGCCTGTCATATTTTATTGAGAGATAGTCATTAAGTGAAATATACTTGTACTGACAATACCACTAAGCTTGATTGGATTTGCGAGGATAGTAAGTGCCGTTTATGATTACTGGTGTGATGAGGGCAGATAACTGTTATATTTATAGACAGTACAATATAATATATTGCATTGAAATAACGAAAGTGTTTTGGATACTTCAATATATTGTGTATACTCGGAAATATAAATTTTTTCACAGATTAATAACGTTGGTGTAAGGCTGGCCCCCTTACCCGTGAAAATAAATATGTAGGTTCCGCACGATACATGTGACCTCTTCAGGGTTGACTCGGTAAGAAGTTGCACTATTTGTGCAGCGAATTTGCATTGCAATATACATCATAGTTACGTGGATTTTTCGATATGCTGTGCTCACACTTAGTCAGTAATTAGGTACACATGTTAAGTTATTTACTTAGTATGTAAGTTAGTAGGTAGGTACGTATGTTATTGTAGAAGAACCTGACGCAAGATAAAAGTCCAAAAGGAAACAACAAAGCCTCTGGTTTGTATGGAAGCTGTTAAACATCTTAGCGGGAGGTGTGCAGTGAATGGAACCACCCTGGAGACGATAATGAAACTAAATATTCAGATGCTAAAGGTTTCAATCCTGGACTTACAAACACCGCTTGAAAGAAGTCGTAAATAGACTGTTTTGAATAGAAAACCCAATCAAATAGGCCACTCAACTAGACAGCATCTTCAAGCTACATATTTGAAGGAAAAATCTTGAGAAAATGAACAAAACGTAACCTAAGTATTTCAGTTGTACTGGATTTGAAGTGGCTCATCGATGTCTCCTATTCGCAGCTAAAGAAAATGTCAACCACCAACAAAGACAATATCTGTCACAACAAGGCACTGCCTTTAGAAAAAGATGAAGAGAAGGGGTCGCATGTAGTGTATGAATCCAAATTTATGTACACAGGTATGGGGACCGGCCTTACGCCAACCACAACCAGTTAAAGTGAGGATTTCCAGCTTCAAAAAGGCTATTTCTCATTTCTTATGAAAGTTAAGCATTGCCAGTATTTTTATATTCTTTTTGTACCAAAACGTGAAATAATTTCTCACACAATTTTTGTTTTGACGCCTCACGACAGAAGCAAGCACTCAAGCAACACCTCTGCGGCACGCTTCCAGGGTGACATAGCCTCCCAACATTTTCAAGAATTGGGGAGCCTCCCGCACATCTAAATCTACATCTAAATCTAAGCTGCAAAGATATATATCATTTGAGATTTATGTTAAATGCATTCCCACAAGCGGACACGCATAATTTTGCGCTCACACATGCCGCATGTGGACCTACAATATAAAAAACCCAATCTCAAATGAACATAAGCCCTGCAACTCTTGCCGACCTTCCCTGAAACAGGGATGACATTGGCAAAGTGAACCATTTTTTACAGTATGGGTGGTACTGGTGGTGGTGGAGAAGGAACCCTATCCCTCTGGTATTTAAACGCAAGAATGCTACCCATTGAACACTTACAATCACTAAAAAAACTTAATAAGTATGTTTAAAACGAAGAGACGTGTATTGCTTTACCCTAAGAAGGTTTTTTCCACATCTTCACTGTTATGAGTCCTCGATTTCAATGGCAGCCTCACACTGTGCGATTGCTATCTCCATCTGAACGCGTGTGGTAGTGCTGGGTGCATACAAAAAACAACAATCCAAGGAATGTGACTGCCTGGTGTGAATACACCTACTGTGTTAAATAATTTAGTGAACGCTTATGTTACGGTGCTAAAATGATGGAAGCGGATTTGTAAAGTTGAAAGTTGTTGTGTGTGAACTACCTTTAAAATTATATTGTGTGAAATTGTAACATGAAGAGGGAGATACATTTTGCTAAGCTATTGTTCAGGAATAGCCATCCTGCCTCTGCAAGCTATTGTGCTTTACAAGCTTCAAAAACGCCCGGTTTGAAAAACGCAACGAAGTTACTCATAAAATGTATTTTTGTAAGCGTTCTCCTCGATTAGCGAGTGAACCTATTTATTTTTACAGCAAACAGAGTCAGCCTTACGCCAACCAATTCAGTTTTAATTGGGTTTCCCAGCTTTCGAGGGGTTGGTTCTCATTTCCTGTGAAGGCTGAGTAGACTTTGCGAGTATTTTTTTTTCTTTTTAATGAACACTAAAACGGGAAATCATAGAAGGCATGCAATGCAAGCACTCTAACATCTGAGCTATTGATTAGTTGCTGTAAGGCTTTTTTTTTTTTTTTTTCATTGAGAGGGGAAAATCTTCAAAAGATTCCTGCCATTGTTTCCGCCGGCAGGATATGTGAGATTTTTACTCACTAAAAACCCCCCTCTGCATCTTGCCACACCCTGGAACTGCCGTCAAGCATGACTTCGGGGTGTGGTGTGTCTTTACATGCACAGCATGTCTTCACATTTCAGTTGCGTCAATTGGCAAATCTACACTATCTACATTGTGTTGAGACTACTATCTACATTAACACTACTATCAACAGAGACTACATTTTGGCGGGTCGTGTTCATCCTTCGCCTTACGCGCTCGGCATCCTCCTTCTTTCCGATCACGTGAGAGGCAAAGGTATCCCAGGCCCGCCAGTTCTCTTCTGATTGGAGCATTGACGGTACTACAATGTCCAGGTCTAGGCGATCGACCACAATGGTTGCCATTAATGACCCCTGTGGTCCGCCCAGGCAGAACACGACAGTAGCGTGTGCTCCGCGTCATCATTTTCTGAGTCGCAGTGCCAGCATGCTGCAGTTGCTTCTTTTCCTATACGGTGCAGGAAAAAACCGAAACAACCGTGTCCACTCAGCATCGTGCGTGAGCCGGTAGTTCAGGCAGCCATGCTTCCTCGAGTACCAAGGCTCGAGTTGGCTGACAAGCTTGTTCGTCCAGCGTCCTTTAGATGCCGAGTTCCAGCGATCCTGCCACTTTGACAGCGTCAGTTTCCTATGGTGCGGTCCCTTACCTGATTCATAGACTGCTTTGCGCTCAAGCGCCAGCAGATCTATGGGTGGAGAAGAAGCCAGCACCAATGCCGCTTCCTCGGACATGGTGCGGTAGCCGGAGATCACTCTCAGCGCGCTTCTTCTCTGGACGGCAGCCATCTTCTTCCTGTACAGCTCTGTCTCAAGCGCCTGCGCCCAGATGGGTGCCCCATACAGAAGTGTGGAGTGGACCACCTCATGCAATAGTTTCCTCCTGCATGATTTCGGTCCACCCACGTTCGGCATGAGCCTCCAGTTGCTGTAAGGCTGGATAGACCTTTGGTGACCGGTCTTTGGTAAAGGTATATGCATTTTTAAACAACAACAGCACATTTGAAAATATCAATGGTAAACTTTTAGTGCTCCACCAGGATTCAAGCCCGCGACCTTCTATTTACGAGTCTGAGGCGTTAACCACCGGACTACGGACCAGTATGATCCTCCATTTAATAGGTAATGAAAAATTCTCTAATAAAAAAAACCTAAAAAGAATTCAATTATTTCTAACAAAAAATAGCTTTTTATCATATTATTTTCATTAATTTAATAAAATTTGCTGAAGAAATGTTGTGATGCGATTATTATGTTCCCAAAATATCTCTCCTGTAAATATCACTTAGCGTTGGGCATATAAAGGTTACTCGAGAAATGCCAAATGTTTTCTTCAAAGTGCCTTGAAAATGATATACAGTGACACAGAATACACATCTAAATCTAATCTAAATCAAAGCTGCAAAGATATGACGTATCATTTGAGATTCAAATTAAATGCATTCCCACAAGCAGACATGCATAATTTCGCGCTTACACATGCTGCATGTGGACCTACAATATAAAAAACCCAATCTCAAATGAACATAAGCCCTGCAACTCTTGCCGACCTTCCCTGAAGCAGGGGTGACATTGGCAAAGTGAACCATTTTGTACAGTATGGGTGGTCAGCCGCATACCAACCTATCAGTCAAGGAGTAACATAGTGAGTCCAAATCTGTTTGTATTCTGAAATCAAAATCATGAAGTCGACAAATAACATATCCAAGAAATACTACACTCTACAAAATACTTTATATGATACCGAATGAAGTGGTCGTGAGTAGGGCATGCATCTCTTCATGAGGTTGTAGCTGTAACTGTAAACTGTAACTGTACCTCTGTCGCCATTCCGCTAGGGGTGGCCAGAGCCTTTGCAGAGCTGCCTCCATTTTTTCCTATCCTTACATACCTCTTTCAATTCATTCATATCCATCACCTTTTTCATGCATTTTCTTCTTTTACGCTCACTTTGTACATCCCATTCTTTCACAATCTGATCACTCCATATTTTTCTCGGTCGTCCTTTCCCTCTTTTTCCTTTCACACTTTCTTTGTATACATATTTTGTCAGTCTATCATCATTCATTCTTTCCACATGCCCAAACCATCTCATCACATTCTTTTGTACTGTAACTTTCCCATCCTCTTTCAAATTACATTATTTTTTTACCCATTCATTCCTAACTCTATCCCTCAGAGTTTTTCCTGTCATGCTTCTCAAATGCTTCATTTCCTGAAAATTATCCATTATTTATTCATAATGAGGAACTACTTCGGGAGACTGGCTTTAAGAGCCTGGAAACTAGGCACAACAGGTCCCTTATGGTACTCTGTCAAAAGGTCATCAACGGCCTAATTGACAGTCTCACCCTGTTAGAAGGATATAGGTTGTTGACCGAGGGCGAGGACACGATTTATTTCATTAACCGAAAAACCGTGCTGATGTCGTGCCCACGTGCACGCCCACAAACAGACACGTGCAAGTTTGGGCTTACATTTAAGCTGCGTGTGTACGTCTTACAAATTCAAACTAAACCTCAAATAAACATAAACCCTGCAACTTTAGACAACTTTCCCTGAAACAGGGGTGACATTGGCAAAGTGAGCAAATTTTTACAGTATAGATGATCAGCCTTAAACCAACTTATAAGTCAAGGAATGCTCATGACTCTAAAAATAAGTAATTCGTTGTTACTGAATCTAACATCATAATGGTTGAACATTCTCTATCCTTGTAAACTTTGTTCTTTTCCTTACATTCATTTTTTTTCATACATGCTCACCTCTTTTTCACTCAGTATGTCCTCTATGATACTCAAAGATTCTCATGAAAACAACGAAAGATATATAAAAATAGCATTTTTGCATAATTCAGGAGCGATGAACGCTTTATTTCTGTACCGCGAGTATAAAACTTTCACGACTCAATAAAGTAATCGATTATTTTAAATTTTGTTTAAAAACTTGCAGAGGTGCTTTCCCATTTGTATGTATTTTTACTTAATTACTCCCATACTCAATAAGCTTATACCTACCTTGAGTAATATGTCTGTAGTAAAAAAAATCTCGTTTCATTTCAATTGTTTTTTAAAAAAATGTATGGAAGCTTCAAAAGGCGCTGTTTTAGTTTATATGAGGTTTTTGGTTGACGCTTTGATTGAGTAAGAACCTAGTTTTATACTTGAATAACTCGCTCCCCCAGTTCTTGTTTACCGTATACGCCAATCTTATCAAATATGACTTTTTCATGTAGTTGTCTTATGAATCAAATTCTACACAATGTGAGCTAAGAAAAACCGTAAAACTCGATAATGTGAGAGTTCTTTTAAATATTTTTTAAATAAATTTCTTGTTTTTATAAGACACATTGGTCCAGTATACATGCAAACATTGCTCATGTAAATTGTTCTCAATGGCGTATACGGTAAACAAGAACTAAGGCAGCGAACTGGTGCGTAATCCATTTTTCTTGGTAATTTAGAAGCTTCTGGATTTATTATTCTCGTTGGCAGATTTACTTAATCGCTTGTCCTCTTCTGAAATCTTCACCGTCATAGTATTTTCATTGTGTTTATAATTTTTTGTCAAAAACAAAAATAAACATAGGTAGGTACTGTTTTAATGCTATGAAATTTAAGGAGTTTGTAAAAAATATATTTCATAATGTGAGTTAGAATAAGAAATAATTTTCGGAAACAATATGATTCAAACAATTTTAATTTTTCAAAACTCCAGTATACCTATTTTTTTTAACCATTAAAAAACAATGTACTTAATTTTATTTTGTTTCTTTAATGTTTTGAGGCTCCCACACTAAGAGCCAATTTTAGACAGTAAAAACAATAAATTAAAAAAAAAAAAACATAATTATGCTATCACTGATACAATAATGTCACCCCTGTTTCAGGGAAGGTTGGCAAGAGTTGCAGAGCTTATGTTCATTTGAGATTGGGTATTATATCGTAAATCCACATGCGGCATGTTTAATACGTGTCTGCTTGTCATATCTCAAATGTAATATATCTTTGCAACTTAGATTATAAATTTGATATTTTCATATTAAATTATTGAGTATTAAATGCATTCTCACGAGCAGACACGTATAAATTCACGCTTCGACATGCCGTATGAGAACTTACAATATATAAACCCAATCTGATATGAAAATAAGCCCTGCAACTCTTCCCGACCTTCCCTGAAACAGGGGTGACATTGGCGACGTGAACCATTTTTTTTACGGTACGGGGGGTCAGCTTCATACCAACCTACAAGTCAAAAATTAAAAGTGGCTGAAAATAAATACTTTCAAATATTAAATCATTGTTGAATTAAATTCCGAGAAAAAAATCAACGAGTTTTATTTTCTCAATTTTTTTTTCGGAATTTCGAAAAGTGTAGATAAATATTTTTCCTTAGAATAAAAGAATTTTTCGCTTCCATTACGTCATCAATTGATTGCGATAATACTGTATCTGATTCAGAGTCGACATTATATTCAATTTAACCCATGATTATGTTGATTTTCCTTGGATTTATTTTAAGGAACAGCTCGGTGGAGTTGATTTTGAATAGCAGCACTAATGTTCACCCTTCATAGAGTTTGTTTTGCTTAGGCGCCTGTTAAAATAATCATTTGGCAGAGATTCCCACGGAGAATATTCTAGATCTTTCCAATGTCTAATAATATTATAAGAATGGGATCCATTCCAGATGAATTCACGCCAGTGTTGTTTTAGGAAAGAAAAACTCCAATTACTTCCAATATTTTTTCTGCTTCATTGACAGGGTGAAGTAACCGAGAATTATTTTCTAAAATATTATATTGCTCTTCTCATTTCATTGCTACTTTTATCGAAGATTGGCGATCATCATGGTTATTTATTTATAAAGTTGCCAAATATAGGTCCCGAATCACAAGATTCGATTCCTTCAGAGATAACACAGGCAAACAGTTACACTATGTGTGTAGCTTAGTTGCGACTCCCGTTGCTGTCAATACTCGCTATCATTCGGTATTTGGCATTACTCGTTTTTTTTAACTATTCGTGGAATACTACTGGAATTCGTGGAATCTACAATCTAAGTTGCAAAGAATATATCGAGGGTGATCTGGCAATAAGTCCTATCTCGAAAATGCCTACTTTACAGGAGATACTAAAATGTGTTTACTAAATAATGTCTCAGTCATATGATTATACAAAAAATACGGAAATATTTATTTTCACTATTTTAATTGTTCATTTTGTCAAAATATGAAAATTGTTTCTAGTTTTGTTACAATGTAACATAGGACAAAATGACAAATAAAAAGCACAAATATAGGACATTTTAATAGTCGCTGCCTTAGTTCTTGTTTATCGTATACGCCATTGAGAAAATTTTACATGAGCAATGTTTGCATGTGTACTGGACCAATGTGTCTAATGAAAACAAGAAATTTATTTGATAAATATTTAAAAGAACTCTCACATTATCGAGTTTTACGGTTTTTCTTAGCTCAGATTGTGTAGAATTTGATTCATAAGACAACTGCATGAAAAAGTCATATTTGACAAGATTGGCGTATACGATAAACAAGAACTAGGGGAGCGTAGTGGCAAATGTAATATCTAATCAAATAGTCGACCTGTAAGGCAAGGAAATATAGCTTCTAAAAATAAATGAACTATTCATCTTGATGCATTTTCACAGATGTTTCGAGTTAGGACATATTACGAACCTAAAAATAATTTGTTATTGAAAATAACACATTGTAATTATCAGAGTCCCTAGTAGACTAAAAGAGGGGGGAGACTTCCCGCCAAAACAATAATAAAAGCAGTCGACCCATCAACGTGGAAGTCTTCAGCCATTACTCAAGCCCGTCCTATCCAAGGAAGAAACAAAAATACATGCGACCGTCTCTCTTTTACACGCGGTTTGAGATACCAAGTATGAGCGAGATGGATGATTTGAAGGGAGACAGGGTAGAACGGCACAGTGAAAAAACGACACAATATGACAGAAGAACACATGAGGGAACAACACATGACAAGATTTCGTCCTTGGAGTGACAACATCACGAAACGGCGCTGTTAAGAAATCACCAACTCCTCGACAGAACATCACAATGACAGTACATCATATGACAGAAACATCATCAAAAATACATCACTATGTCAAAATGACACAATGACAAAACATCACATGACAAAATATCACATACCTAAAACAGAACATATTATTTACGACCAATAAAAAATCACTTGCCAAACATTTATTTTGCTTCGACACGCCATATACGACTCCTTTGGGAATAACGCGGTAAGAAATTGTTGTTTATATGCAGCTTAGTTAGGTGTTTATTTTAATTTTTAATGATAAACGGGAGCGTTAATTTTCTTTTATAAGCTTTACCTATAATGTATTATTTAGCCATACCGTTTATGGTGTTTTCTGTTTTGTGATGTTTTGTCATGTGATGGTTTATCATTGTAATGTACTTTTCTGTGATGTAATGTCATTGTTATGTTTTGTCATATGTTTTCTCATGTGCCTTTTTGTCACTGTGTCGTTCTAACATGGAACCGATTTGAAGAGGGGCACGAAACTCGGAACCCAACTTTTCGGGGAGTGGGGTAAAAACGCATCAGAGTGTGAATACAAAAATGTCTCTCGCATAACTTTATAATCCGATAGAGAGGCGGCAAAAGTTGTTGTCAATCAATAATGTGGCTGTTTGCTGGAAATGCGATGTTTTTTTGTGGGAAAAAGTGACCAGGGGTGTGGTGGAACAAAATACACTGAAATTTATGTGAAGCTCTAGAGAAAAAGAATAAAATGAAATATCAAAGTTATCCCATTTTTGTGTGAATAAAATTTCACTTTTTTTTTGTATGATTTCTTTGCATTTTGTTTGATGTTTTTTTTTGTTACCTATCTTGAGAATTAAAAAAAATTCAACGTTATTTCTTCATAAATAACAATCAACGCATTATCTCACATTTTTTAATTCCATCACAAATAAATTTTACAACCTTATGTAGAAAATAGTTGTTTCAGATAAAAAAAACAATTAATAAAATTGAAACGGTTCCAACTCATAAAACTACGTTTTTAATTTTCTAGGGTTTGTATCTTTTTTAAAATTTATTGTAACTTCTTTCACCTTTGTTTCTTTAGCTTGTATATATTTTTTATAATGAATATATTCAGTATACAACGCGTTTTTAGCTCGGCGTACGGTCTCATCTGAAAGAAAGAATTTAATTTGGCAAAAAAGTAGATTCTATAAGTTTTTAGCAGAACCAGCTCATCTATCCATCTAAAGTAATTTTTTTTTACAAAAAAAAACGATTATGCAAAGATAAGCTATAGTTTAAATATGTTGTGAAAAATAAAACCAAATGCACAATCCTTCCTTACACCACGTCAAAAATTCACTTTTTGTACATAAATACATAACGAAATACTAAACATTCATGGAATCCTTAAGAGTTTTAGATAGCTTATATTATATTTAACAGGCAAAAATGTAGTGGTTTTCGTAAATTTAGTCATTATTTTATTCGAAAAACAAATAAAAATTCTGAAAATTACACTTATGGGGATACATAACACAAAATTGAAAAGTAGGTACACTTATGGGGTCACACAAAATTATCATTTTTTGATGGGTTTTGAATTAAAAAATATTTTACACACACTGCAGCTTCATGCTTACTTCCAGACTGCACCGTACCCCTTAAGATTTACCAGCTAAAAACCCGGACTAATATCAGATATGTACCTGTTTTTTATTGCTTTAGGCGGATCGTTTGTAAACACACATAATAATCAACTTTTTACACCGAATTCCCACAGCCCTCTTCAAACACCGCTTTTACGTCCATTAATTTGTCACCCGCCAAGTCGTTTATAGCGGTGAAAACTTGTAGCAATAAAAAAATAAAAATCGCTTTATGCTTGTTTGTCTTGTTTTTTTTGTCAGACATTTTTTTTTCATTTAACCCTTTCTACGCTGAGAATGAAAAATAACAAATTAACTGCATCAGTTCCACTATAAACAACAAATTAGTATACTTACCTTATTTTCAATTTCTTATAAGCTGTATATTTTTATACCTATACGTAGCGTTTTATGATCGGGGTAGTATTGGCGTGTATTTTTTTCACAAGTGAAGATGGCGATCTTACGCACACATGCAATAATACCTAGATCAATTTTATACAGCGTCGTTTAGTGGCACTAGCCACCACAATAGTGTATCTGTGCGTTGAATCTTCCATCAAATAAATGCGTCTTACATACGAGAAATCATTGCTGAGACTCTGAATGAGAGGGTTCGCAATGGTTCTAAATGCTTTACTGTATATCTCGTTTCAAGCGAAGAATTCACAATTTTTCGACCAGATATCTTATCTGAGAGATTTTCAACAAATCGTCTCATTTGTTTGTATTTTTCACACAAAAATAACGGATTATATCGACTTGAAGAACTGACTGACGAAGTTTTTCGCAATATATTTTGTCTGCGGCTGTAGAGAGGTTAAAGAGGAACAATCGAAAACAAAAGTGATATTTTTATGGTATCGATGTTTTGTTTATTCTTGTTTTACGATTCGAGAAAACGTGAAAGGAAAACCAACTAGCTGAAAGCGAATTTCAGATGAAAATTTAAACATAAAATTTGGATGCAAACTTTTAGTTCCTTTTTCATTATTGGCTTTACACTCAGACTGGAAGTATTCGATTAGGAGTCGCTTGAAAGTGACAAATAAAAATAAAAAGCTCGTTTTGTTTTCTACATATTTGAACTTAAGTAGGCGGTTCAGAATAACTGGCTACTATATATTTTTTTAGTACTGAATTCGCCCCCTTAGTGTTTCTTTGTCTTATGCCCATCAGAGGTTATTTGACATGAGCAATGTTTGTATGTATGTGTACTGGGCTAATGTTTTTTTCTTAGCTCAGTTTGTGTCGACTGTGATTTTCAAGAAAATTTCATTGAAAGGTAATCTTTGAATGGTAGATAAGCCAAACAAGCACTGAAAAAAATGTATTGCAAAAAAACATTGTCATTAAAAAAAAGATGATCCGATTATACTAGTGACAAAAGAGTTCTTGCTGTAAAAATTAGTTTACTCTGCCAATGTCAACCCTGTTTCAGGGAAGGTCAACAAAAGTTTAAGATCTTATGCTCATTTGAGGTTCGGTTTTTGAATTGCAAGTAAACATGCAGAATTTTAAAGCGCGAACTTACGCGTGTCCGTTTATGGGCACGAATTGAATATGAATTTTAAGTGTTAGCATATATTTGAAACTTTTTAAAGAAATCCTGTGCGGGAGACTCCCTCTACTCTACAACAAGTGTCAAAGACTCTAGGGGTCTATAACACTTGTTGTAGTGTCGCAGAGGTGTACGAGCTTGGTCGTCGCTACAAAGCGCCAATACTCAAGCAAGACCCAGTTTCTGTAAGGCTGGATGGACCTTTGGTGACCGGTCATTGGTAAAGGTTTATGAACTTTTAACCCAGCGAAGAGCACATTCGAAATATAAATGGTATACTTTTTTTTGTGCTCCGCCGGGATCCAAATCCACAACCTTCCATTTACGAGTCCGAAGTGTTGCCACTACGGACTACGGACCGGTCCAAGTTAGATCATATATATTGTGTGTGCAATTAATCCGTTCGCATGTGTTTGTTTGTTATTCTTGATTGCATTTCAGATTATAAAATAAAACTCCAGCATGATTCAAAGATGCCTTTAATTTACACCAAGAAAAAAACGTAAAACACGATAATGTGAGAGTGGTTTTAAATATTTTACAAATCCAGTTCTAGTTTTTACTCTATTCTTTAGTCTAGTTAGACACATTGGTCCAGTACGCATACAAAAATTATTCATATGAAATTACCTCTGTTGGACAAAGACAATCAAGCACTTAAGAGACGGGGTGTAAATGAAGCTCTCATTTTGTGTGAAATCTTTGATCTGACATTGAGCGGTCTGTTATCAAGTGGTTAACGCTTACGGGCTTGAAAACGAAAAGTTGTAGGCTCGATCAGATATAGTATTTGCTGAGTTGAAAAAAAATATATATGCGTTCAGACCAAAAATCCAGATAAAAAGGTTCATCCAACCTTAACGCAATTGGATCTTGCTTCCAAAATTTGCGCTGACTAGCAAAGAACAAGTATGAATCGGGCACTTGAGGTGTAATTAACAAAAAACAGCTTTCATCATTAAATTATCAAAGTTTTTTTAATTATTATTAAAACGCCAAGACATGAATATTTTTTTGTACCAGATTTTTTTTTGTTCTGTTGACTCACGTGTATACTTAGGTATCAATTTTGTTCAAACCCGTCCTCCAGATAACCAAAAATAATGTTTTTCCGTCGGCTTAATTATAAGACGTTAGGATTTTCTCGGCGGGCAAACAGCCATGTTGTTTTTTACGCACAAAAGCACCTGAAGTACAGGCGGCTCACTGAAAAGTCAATATAATTAAATTAAACCGCCAGACCCTTTTGCGTTTCTTCGAGAGACGGAAAAAAAACTAGGAATAATATTTTACAAGTGAAAATTGTGATGGGGGGTACAAAATTGTAATAAAATCAGTCATGCTTGTGTACATAAATTTTCATTAAAAGCGTTTGCTGTGCAAGAGGCTTTACAAACAACTGCCTAAGTTATTATATGAGAAAATATTAAACTGGACAGCTTTATCTTGGTTTTTCTAAATCTTCTTTTCTATTTTTTCTAGCGTGTAACTGTTACTCTGCTGCTGTTTCGCTAGGGGTGGGCAAAGCTTCAGCAGAGTTGCCTCTATTTTATCTTGTCGTTGCATATGTCTTTGAATTCATTCAGTCCATCGCCTTTTTCATTTATTTACTTCTTTTACATTAACTCTGTATATCCTATAATTTTAATTTTTACCAATCGTTCCCTAAGTGCTTGTTTTGCGTTAATGTATCTTTTGATTTGAAAATCTTTCAATGACATTGCCATTAAAATAACATTTAACACAATCTGAGTTAAGAAAAACAGGTAAAACACGATAATGTGAGAGTTGTTTTCCTTATTTTGTAGAATCAATTTCCAGTTTTAATAAGACACATTAGTCCAGTACACATAAAAACATTGCTAATGTGGAATTACCTCTGATGAGCATTAGACACACACTAAGGGGACAATACTAAAAGTAAGAAGAAGCGTTTTAAAGAAAACAGTCCCACATATAAAACGTGCGTGCATTTGCAGTTACCTTTGGCCTGAAACCGTCTGCCTCATCATGTGAGAGAGCAAGAAGACCATGGAAAGTTCTTAAATGCACTAAATACAAGCTTATTCCTGGCACCATTTCCACACGCGCCCTTGGAGTGACTACATCACGAAACGGCTCTCTAAAAAATCAATTTGAAAAAATCAACTCATCGTCATCATCATCAGAGCCAGCTTAAAGTGATGATTCAACTGCGGGCCTAATTAATGGGTCTCCTGCAACCCTCTCAGCCCTCTTTGGGGTCTATAGTGTCCTTTGTACTCGAGGCTCTTGATTGGAGTGGGCGCGCATTCATTCACCAGTGATTGATTTTTTGACGTGCTGCATTTTTAGAGGGTCAACTTCTTTTGTTTGTTTTTCGTTTATCAATGTACACTTTTATTCCGAGTTAAAAAAGCGAGTGGGGTTGAAGCCGCATTGATTGACAGAATGCAAAGAAAACCATGCTTATTTTCGTATTTTGTCAAACATTTTGATGAAAGTAAAAAAAAATGGAGCAGAAAGTACTTGAAATGCAAAGCAAACCTGCGCTCCTTTCTAGTTACGTAGTAAGCATAAGCATGTTTTAATTCAATTAAAATTTAAATATTTTGTATGGTGTAAGTATACACAATGTGAAAATTCATATTTGATCCTTAATAAATTTTAGAGAACAAAAACAAGATACATCTTTATTCTACTAATAGAATAAAGATTCATTTATTTATTTCTTTTTTTGTTTGCTCAAACATTTTCGCCTAATGAGGCATCTTCAGTTTTTATCCAATTTTATTTTTAAATATTAAAAAATCGACTTTCACTGTGTAAATAAATTTAGGTACACTTAAAAAAACAAAAAAAAAACAAAATGATTTTTTCATGTTTTTTTTTCTATAATAGAAATATAATAAAGATTATTTATTTTTTCTGTTAATCAAATTGAAGTTTATCGCTTATTACCGCAAATACGGATAAAAAATTACCTACCTGTTTCAAATCCTGGGACACAAAATAAAAACTCTTTATTGTCAAAAAAGTTTCAATGGAAAATAATTGTGTTTATCTGAAGACCACTCACAAAGTTTTATCCTAAACAATATACAAATGTTTTTTTTTTTCATTTTAAAGCAAAAACATTTTCTTTATTGGTTTTTTTTAAACTAAGACGTACTCTAAATTGAAATAATACACGCATACTACTAGTTTCTTTTTGTGTAAAATATGAAACATTTTATTTATAAAAGCCCGGGAACTTTAGGGTTATGGCTTAGCAGTGATCTGGTGGTATTAGCTGTTACAAGATCTTGTCTAGAAAAAATATCATCTAGATGAAAACGACGACAGGAGTTCTAATTATAGCGAGATGTAACATCGAGCCACTGTTCACAGTGTTTTCATAGCTGGATTACTCGTTATACTGTAAAATATACATCTGGTGGTAGAAAATGCCATAGAAGCACTGTGATATTTTTTATAAAAAAACTGTAGTAATAAAAACAAACAAAAAACTATTTCAGATTTTTCAACCCTAGTTTTACTGGCATTCAACCCTAAATAATAAGCCAACTCGTGAAGAAAGACATTGTTTTTATTTTTGGATTGCTGATTTACAATAAATCTTAACATCGTCAATATACTTTTAACTCGGGTTCTATAAAAATAAATTTATTTTAGTTTTAACTCATATTTGGTTCACAGTTTACTTTCGTACTATCTCGCTCAATAGCTCTGGTACTAATCCACCTTCAAACCATCGATATAATTATGTACAGGTGTATAAAAGTTACTCTGGCATACGCCAGACCATGCTTGAATCTTCTTACTTAGAAGCTTTGAGCAAACACTAGTACAACGATCCAAAACCCAACGTCTAGATACACACCCACAGAAGTAAGTGAAACACACAGAGACCCGCACTCATAAGTAAGCATTCACCGACATACAATCACACATTCGTAACACCCTAATGTTTTATAGTTATGATGTTAATTTGCTGAATCATAAGTATACACATATTTATGGGAACAAATCAAAATGCACATTTTAATTTTTTTATTTAATGTTTACCATAGGCAATTCAACGTTTTTTATATTCTGAACCAAATGTCAATTTGTATAACAACACTATAATTTAGTTTCATTTGAAAAACAACAAAAATATTTATTAGTTTTCTGATAAAATCTAGTTGACATTTTTTAAATTTCATTGACACCGATTTTGCCATAATGTCATAAACATTTTTGTACGTATTTTAATAATTATAGGGTTGATTAAAGTAAGGCAGTAAGCACCAAATATCATCCGAGGTATTTTCAGATGAACAATTTTTGTATGTGTACTGGACCAATGCGTCTGATGAAAACTGGATATTGTTTTTAAAAATATTTAAAAAAAAAACTCTCACACTATCGGGTTTTACGATTTTTTTTCAAGTCAGGTTGTGTAGAGTGTGATTCTCAAGACAATTTCATTGAAAGATCATCTTTTAATCAAATGGTAGATAAGCTAAACAAGCACTGGGGGGACGAGGAGTCATAAACTGAACTGATGGCTTGATTATATCAGTAACCCGAGTACAAAACTTGACTATACTAAATACTAAAACGTCGCGTAAACATAAATATGTATGCTAGTTGTAACAGCAACTCTAGAGAGTGTTTTAGTTTACATACTTGAGCTTTTATGAAATTTATTGTATTGAAAATCTTCTCATTAGTATTCCCCCAATTTAGTAGTTGTTACTTGATGGTACTAAAATAGTAAACATGCCAATTTATTCTTTATCTTTGATAGCTTAATGGTTAATGCTTCTTCTTTTTAAAGAGGATGTCTGAGCTTAGATTCGAGGGCGTCTTATATATGTATGTTTTTTAAGTTCATGCTCCAATAAAAGAAAGGTGCAGTTTTTTTTTTATCCAAACACACTAGTATTATACGCAGATCAAGGAAAAGTATTATACGCAAAAATCAAGGATTTCGTTCTACTTTGAATGTCTAAATTTATAAAGCCCAACGCATATTAAAAATTTTGTTCCCTGACTTAAAGGTTAGCATGAGGCTAAACTCCCATTTTCTGCAAATTCTTTCACTTTTTCTAATGCTACCCCTGTATCCGGAAAATGCAGCGTTTTAGTAGTTCATACAGGTTTTTCATATTTTGTAAGCATACATGCATTCGGCTTGTGAGCGTGCTTTAAATATAGGTTTTTCTACTAAAATACATGAATATAAGGCGTGTTTTCCTCAAAGGGGTCGCAGTTCCAAGTGGAACCTATTTATTTTACAAGTAAGAAGGCTTTACGCCAGCCACTTCAGGTTTCCCAGCTCCTGAAAGGGCTGGTTCTAATTTATTATGTAGGCTGAGTAAACATTGCCGGTATTTTATGGTTGGCTTGAAATAAACACAAAAACTGGACATCATTTCTGGACACCCTCAGTGGGATTCGAACCCGAGCTTCCGGCATGAAATGTAAGCATTCTACCAACTGAACTTTTGAATATATTTTTACAACTTCAACAATAGACGCATGTATTCACCTCTTTAGTCTCCATAGAGAACATAAAACTGACAGAGATTAGGGCTTACACATCTCCAACAACCCTCTTGTTTCCACGTCATCACAATAATGGCTTCAGGATGTTTGGCGGGTGATTTGAACCACGAATTCAATCTGTGCAACATATCCCCTCTCATCCTTCCTAATGTGAAAACACATAAAACATTGTAAGGACGAATCTCTATGACAAAGTTTACAGTCATCGTTATCGAAAAAAAAACATTGTGTAATGCAGAGTTGGCGCTGTGCTTAGCTTTTCCAAATAATAATGCTATTAGGCTGATATATTTGGTGAGCGCTATTTTTGCGTAGATTACACCTCAAGAGCCCTATGGAAGCCTGGTCGTCGCTGTAAGATGCGCCAACTCTCAAGTAAGACACAGTTGTGTAAGTCTCGACGCACCTATCTTTCTTTGATAAAGGTAGATTAATTTTTGAACCCAAGGAAGAGCAAACTTGAAAAATTTAATATTTTTTCATGCTCCGCCGGGTTTCGAACCCTCTACCTTTCATTCACGAAGCCAAAGTGATAACCACTAGACAACGGATTGAATCACTGAACAAATTATTGAGAAAAAAATACTAAAAATGTTTAGTCCATCTATAATCTAAGTTGCGTGTGTGCTTATAAGCAGAAACGTATAATTTTTCGTGGTTTAAGCTTCACTTCCGTGCATCAACGTCGGTAATAATACGTCATTTTGTTCCGATATTCTCCAAACCATAGTAAGCCGCTTGTTTCTGCAGATGAATAACCAAAATTTAAGTCAATGGCTGACCATCAATAAAACTGCAACAGTGTTATGCACAATGGTCAGTAGATTATCGTTTTTTTTTGTATGGAAATACACGTTAGGTGGTGGTTGAGCCATGGATTTACTGTGTGTGAATAGCATCGTAAGTTTCTAAAGGCGCCTGCGTATTCCAAACCAGTGGAAGGAATATTCTTACACAGACTTATAAATGGTATTCCTTGTTTTCTTGTGCTGTAGAGTGCCCCCCTCTAGCTGTTTCCGTACTCTACACAATATTAATAGAAACTTTCTTCATGAGCGTAGCTTTGTGAAACATAGGAAAATTCACATTAGAGACTTTCTTTCCGAAATGTTTTGCTGTGGTCCATCGGATCTGGAGTTTACAGACGTTTCGCTCATGTTTGCGGTGTGCTTCTCCACCGTGATGATAAGTGATGTAATGGCAATAAAATTGTTGAATGTAACTGAAAATGTATTCAATAGATACCGGAAAACAACTCTACAGTGTCAGCCAAAAATCTGCATGTGGTGTGTGGAACCTGTTTTTTTTACAGGTAAGGCGCTCTGCCTAACGCTTACCACTTATGTAAGTTGAACTGGGGTTTTCATCTCGAGGGGGCTGGTGACATCCTGGAATCGAACCGTATCTCTCGGCATGGAATGCTAGTATTTCACCAAGTGAACTATCAAGCAGATAAAATGCTTTCTTCTTCTTCTTCTAGTACAACTTTTATCGAAGATCGGCGATAATGTTGGCTATTTTGACCTTCGATTCTACGGTTCAAAACAAAGGTTTGGTGAACCATTGTCGCAGGTTTTTCATCCGCGATGTCTTTCGGCGTCCCTGAGATATTCTAACCTCAATCTTACCCTGTATAATAATCTACAAATATGGTATTTCTCATTTATCAAAATATGACCAAAGTACATCACTATTCTCTGCTTTATGGTTGGCAGGAGAATAGTCAGGATCATTGGCAGCATAAAGTAATTACATAGAATTTAATTACATTAGCATTACAAGGAATTTAATTTTTAATTTGATTTGTCATTGTCCTGATGATGCCTTTTTAGGCGAAAACGTTTGACAAAGTTAAAGAATATAAATGTGAATTTAAACTGCGTTTTATTTAATTAATAAATTAATAATTACATAGATATTTTAAATTAGTTCTAAAATCATAATAAAACTTCACTATTTGTAGAAATTCTAAAAAAATAATTTAAATTAACTTTAGGTACGCCAATGATCTTTTATAGTGATGGGACCACCAGTAAAAAGGGCATCCGTTTTGTTTGACCGTATCCGGGCGGCATTGTCCGCACCGGGGACTATCCGGACATTCCCGCATCCGGATACTGACAAACCCGCCGCAAACTTCACTTTGTTGCCGCAAATAAAAAATAAAAACAGCGCAGTTTCATTTTTGGCCTTTTTTTCATGAAATTATTATTTATGTATAAATTATTATTTGCTGCGGTCAACACTGAAAGCGCACTCATGTTGGATCATCAATTTATTAGATAAAATAACCGGTTGTGGATATTTTAGTACACATTTTTAAAATGATTTTTGGGCTATGGTTATTTAAACTGTTCATTCAGCCACGAAAAAAAGTACTATTATCAAATAGATCTTGTTTTTATAGTGCCTGAAAAGAAGTATTGTATTTTACGTAAAACAAACTTTAAGCAATTGGATTTTACGAACTAACAAGAAAGATCAATATTCTACACGATTTGACGAAGTACATATGTATATTAAGAGCTATGTCTCATATGTGCTATTTTTTTTAAATAGATTTGTGAAGAGGGTTGCCATACACTAATTTTGCCTCGCCAGAAAAATGTATTATCATTATCAATTAATAATTGACTCATAAATTAATAATAATCCAATAAAATCTATTGAACCAGTACCTTTAATACGAGTTGCAAAATTTGAGAAAAGTAAAGTTAACGGAAAATATTAAAGAGTGATTTCTCCCAAAATCTGCCGTTTTTGTTTCTTACACTTTATGGTCTTAGAAAGAGTTGCAGTGATGAAGAAAATCAAGTTCAAACAAACAAAAACGGCAAATTTTGGGGGAAATCACTCTTTAATAATTGCCGTAAACTTTACATTACTTAAGTTGTGCAACTCGTACTAAAAGTAAAGATCAAATTTACTATCGAGGACACGGCGCAGGCGGGGGTTGAGTTTGCGTTTGTTTTGATAACACAAATTCGAGTGCCAAACTTCATCCCTCGGCCATACTAACGAACTATAAAAAATATATATTGTTGTAAATAAAATAGATTTTTAATGTATAAATTACTATCTATTATTCAAGATCTGAATGTACGAACTAATTGTATATCTAACTGAGAGTATTCTGTAATGAAATCAAAAGGACTGCAGTGGGTCATTTATGTCGGACGTGCAGAGGACTCCAGAATCATCAGAAATGTCTTGGATGGTGTCCCCTCCGGCGTCAGACCACTTGGATGTCCCAGGATGCGGTGGGCAGACAATGTTGAGGCTGACGTGGAAGTCCTGGGAGTAAGGGGACCATGGAGGGGAGCGGCACAAGACAGAGAGTCCTGGAGGATTGTAGCGCGGGAGACTTCAAGGCTTGTTAATAAAAATAAAGTTTGTGAGATTATCAAAATTAAGTTTATATTTTATACCACTAAGTTAAGATTAGTTTACTTCCTTAAAACAACAACTCAAATACGATCAGGTCCATTTGTTTGACGTGTAAAGTTAGTTTACACATACTCATTTCCGGTGGTAGAAAATGATAGACTTTATCATAATGTAGGTAGTCTCATCTCTATTGTTATTGTTGTGTAATAATATTAATTGTTAGGTGTTAAAAGTATCCAGCCATGATGTGGCATAATTTTTTACAAGTTAATTATTTACATTAACGGATATGGATTGTGAAAAATTAACATTTTAATGAAAAATAAATACACCGATAAAACTGTTTTTAAATTTATCATTATTAGTTTCATTATGATTGCCTTCAGTCTATAATCTATCTTAAATCTAAGTTGCACAGATACGTCAACATAAATGATTTAAATTAAAAGCATGCCCACAACAAACACTCTTTGGTTCGCACGTACACATACTGCATGCGTACTTAGAAAATCAAAATCCATTTCTCAAATGAACATCCACCGTGAAATTTTTCATGGCCTTCTCTGCATTTCAAATTTTAGATTATTGCAGATTCCTTTACTTATAGATTGGTATGAGACTGACCCCCCATGCTGTAAAAAATGGTCCACATTGCCAATGTTCTCCCTGCTGCAGGGAAGGTCAACAAAAGTTTCAAGGTTTATATTAATTTTAGGCTTGGATTTTATTTGTTTGTGCATTGTAAGCACGAACTAACCCGTGTCTGTTTGTGGGATGAATAATTGTAAATGTTAATATTACTTTTCAGCTCAGATTATTGATTATATAAATACTTACTTCTTAATATTTCGTGTTTATTTGATTTTTTAACTGTGTACTAAGCTTTCGAATATCTTATTTATTGCTTTCCAAAAAAAGGGAAAAATAATTATTATGAATACACTCAGAGAAGTATTTCTTGTTTGGCTTATCTGCCTTTTGAATCAAACATGAATTTTGAATAAAAATTGTCTGAATAATCAGATTCTACACATTTTGAGCTAAAGAAAAAACGTATAATACGATAATGTGAGAGTAGAAGTAGGTACATATCTTTACAATCAATTTCCGGATTTCATCAGACACATTGGTCCAGTACACATACAAACATTGATCATGTGAGGTTACAATATCTAATGGACATAAGAAAAACAATCACTAAGGGGACGGTATGTCAGGATAGAAATAAATAGAGGAGGCTCTGAAAGGGTTCTAGCCACCACTAGTGTAACGATGATACAGTCACAGTTACAGTTACACGTATAAAACTGATTTTATACGATGAAACTTCTTCATTGTTTAAAATTATTTAAAAACAATGAGCAGTTAAGATCGTATTGCGAGTTAATCGATTCCCGATCAGATTGTTGGGCAGCCTTGTTCATTAAACATGGCGCCTGGCATGCATGTAGGGGTACTTATCGCTACGTCTGGGTAGACCTTGCCGGCCCGCCGCGGAAGTCACGATGGATCAGGGATTCAGGTTCCGTCAGGCGATGAGGTACTCTGAGGTGCATCGGTGATTGAAGCATCAAAACTTGGTAATGAGTAGCGTGTATTGTTGGTAACAGAGACGCCCACGTGCTAAAGGCATGATCAGATGAGTCAATCATAGGGATGAGTCAAAATATTGAAGTGAATGCATGTCTGAACTCGGGGAAGTATTGAATGTATTCATAAACTATGAAAGATGTAAAAGGAAAAAAAATACGTAAGCAATAATTATGTTAGGATAATTGGTGAGCGCTGTTTTCATGTGAATGACACCTTAAGAGCTCTGTGCAACCTTGATCGTTGCTATATAAAGCGCCAATTCTCAAGCAAGATCCAGTTAATTTGTACATCCATTCTATCACACATTCCCCTCTTGCTTTCAACATTTCACCGCTTCAAAGATGCAAATATACTTTTATTTCTTTCATTCTCTTCTTCCATTTGTTCAAAAAAACCTCTTTCAGCCTGACCGAAAATTCCTTCAAAATAGTCCTTCCATCTTTACATCCTTCTTCATTCTCTCACACCATCTCCCCGACAGCACTTTTGACCCCTGGGGTGGTCAATGTGGAATCTTTATTCCTATTCACATTGATCCACCTACATAATTCCTTCATACTTTTAACTGTCGGTGAAAGTTTTGTTAAATTTTTCATCAATATTCTTGTGTTCATTCGCCTTACTTTCATAAATTACATTCTTCGCCATTCGCTTAGCTATCTTATATTCGTCTTCTAGCTCTCTTTCATTTATATCATTCAGCCAATTTTCATAACATCTTTTCTTCACTTTCACAGCTTCTTTTACTCTTTAAAATTCTGATTTAAATTTATAGTTGCGTTTGTGTAATTAACCCTTAAACGAAAAATCATTTTTAACACTATAAATGTATTCACTATGTATAATACTATGTATGTATGTATGTATATGTATGAAAATGTATGTATATGTATGTATGTATGTATGTATATGTATGAAAAATCATTTTTAACACTATAAATGTATTCACTATGTATAATACTATGTATGTATGTATGTGTATGTATGTCTATGTATGTATATTCACTATGTATAATACTATGTATGTATAACACTATAAATTTATTAAAAATATTCGAGCATAAACAAATAAAATAAAGTGAATTAAAACAATGTTTTACCATTTATATTTTTAAATATTTATAAAAATGGACTTTCACTGTGTTAACAGATCAACACTAAAAAATATTTTTAACACTCTTTGTGCGGATCAAACCATAGCTTTCTCGCTTAGTATATTCAGCCTACTGAGATATTTACTGTACTACAAATACCAAGACACCGTTTGCTGGGATGCTATTTTACAAGCGGAAGGCAGGCATGTACAGCGACGCCTTCAAAGTCATTGTTTGTCTGAAGTTTTACACATTCATGTGCGCTTTGTGTAATCAGTTTAAGTTATTCATGCAAGTGTTGACGCTGGAACTTCCTACCGACTCCCTTTAGGTCACCGACCTCGCTGTTTTCCATTTATTAGCGCAGGAAGTCTCCCTGACTCATATTTTTTCCAAGTAAGAAACGCACTTTTCCGGAAAATCACTCTTAGAATAGTACCCCGAGTATACAATATTGCTTAGCTCCCCGCAATTGCGTAAATAGAAAAAAATAATGAAAACTCAATCACTCAATAGTGGGGCCGTCTTATATTCCATACATTATCCAATTTAGACAATCGAGGTGAGATTTACGCTTTGGTTCTTAGAGTTCAATATACTTAGGACTTGTTGCACCAACCTTCAATCAATATTTGACTGACCCATCAAATTTTATTGCTTAATTTTGATAGGGACCTCGGTTACATATTTCTCGAAAGTGGGCTTTAATATGATGGAATATGAAAAGGAAATATGATGTACATCAGCTGACTTACATATAATATGCAACCAAATGTTTGTTTTTTTTTTTTTTTGGCATCTCACCCTGAAGGATGTTACAGCCGTGGATTCATCTTTTACTTGCAGGAAGGTTTAAAAAAATGTTTGATTAAATAGAGAGAAATCAAACATAATTTTGATTTTTGTCTGATCGGAGTTTGGTGCAACAGGTTCTTATTTTACAACTAAACGTTAAAATTTACCCTAAAAATGTATGAAATTTAAAACGGCCATTGAAAGCGCTGTCATAGTTTTTATGTATTTTTTTGCTAACGCTATGGCTAAGCTTAAGTGTAAAGTTACTAAGAGGAACTGGACCGAATTGATGAAAAGAACCCCTGGCGCGAAAAAGGTCAAAGTAAAAATTAAATATTTAAACTGCACTGAAAAAGTTTCAGGCTTAATTTGAGTTGTTTTTGTTATGCTTTTACAAGATAAATGAAAAATAGTGCTAACTGTGCTGTCTTTTCCCCAACCGATGTACAAGAAATATACACCGACAGTAAAAATGGCGGTTGATCTGTTATGTTGACGCTTCAGGCTTTAATTAAGCTAAAATGTTAATTGTTAATAGATATGTTGTCTAATCTAATCTAATCTAATCTAAGTTGCAAGGATATGTTACATTGAAGATTCACATTACATGCATTCTCACAACCAGACACGTATTATATAGATATCTTGCATTTATTATTATTTGTTTTGTATCGGTAAACAGAAATAAATTATTTTTGTTCCTTGACTTTTAAGTTGGTATCTGGCTGACCAGCTATACTGGAAAAAATGGTTCACTTTTACAAGGGCCACCCTGTTTTTAGGGAAAGGTTGAGATTTGGTTAATTTGGTATGTACACATGCAGCATTTGTAAGTGCAAACTCACACATGTCTGCTTGTAGTTGTGTTTTAAACATGAACTTGTTATGTCAATATACCTTAGAAACTTGGATTATAAATCATAGAATCTTCATTATTTTTAACAAAGCTATTCTACATTTTTTTTTTACTTCAATATTTTTTTGATAAAATAACTGAGTGAACTTTCATGGTTTGTTGATGTAACTGGTGTAAACAGATACCAGGAACAAGTGATTAGTTGTTAAGTCAGTGAAGCAAGTAATGGTTATTTTAAGTAAGTCCCTCATCACGCGCAATCATCAGAACTTAAGTCATCGGCGCTGACGGATGTGATGACGCCCCTTAATGTAAACACGTCATGCTCTTAGCATCATCATAAAGATGGTAAAATATCAGGATAAGGTTTGTCTCATCTGTGTATTGAAGACTTTTATTTGTAGTTGAAGCTTTGATACATGACCTCAGCTTTTTGCATTTTTTTTTTTATAAAATGAGATAATTTTTTAGAAAATGTTCCTTGACTGATAGGTTGGTATGCGGCTGACCACCCATACTGTAAAAAATGGTTCACCTTGCCAATGTCACCCCTGTTTCAGAGAAGGACGGCAAGAGTTGCAGGGCTTATGTTCATTTGAGATTGGGATTTTATATTCCATCACCACACACAAGAGCTTTGCCTTTTTTTGGTGAGGTACAGCTTATAAAACTATTGAATTATTATGTAATAGATATAAGTTTAAAAAAAAAATGTAGGAACTCAAAATGTGTTATATTAAATAAATAAAAAAATATATATTTATTGTAGGTCCACATGCAGCATGTGTTAGCGCGAAATTATACATGTCTGCTTATGGGAATGCATTTAATATACATCTCTAATGATATATATCTTTGCAGCTAAGATTAGATTAGACATACAATGAGGATGATAAGGGAAATCATTGTTGCACCGTAGTAGTAGTGTTGGTAGGCTTAAATCGCCTCATGCGACCCCTTCGGGATAGCACGGAAAGGAGTAACATTATGTGTGTAGCTTAGTTGCGTTGCGTTTCGTTACGTTTGGTAGGGATTGAGCCCTGCGTTGTAACCGTTTTACCATATTATCTGGATAAACGAAAGATTTTAATACTCAATGCAGGCTTTTTAAAAATAAAATCGATTCAGAATCTTATATTTCTTACCATGTGGTTGTCACAATCGTGTTTTTTCTTTGAGATTATCTATATAAATAAAAATGGCAAATACGAGTGCATAAGGATTTTCATCATAATTTTGAGGAAGGTTATCTTTTTTTGATAAAGTAACCACTAAATCTAAATCTAAATCTAAGCTGCAAAGATATGTATCATTTGAGATTCATATTAAATGCATTCCCACAAGCAGACATGCATAATTTCGCTTACACATGCTGCATGTGGACCTACAATATAAAAACCCCAATCTCGAACATAAGTACTGCAACTCTTGCCGACCTTCCCTGAAGCAGGGGTGACATTGGCAAAGTGTTCTAAAGTGTTCTAAGTTACTAAGTTCCCGTATTTTCAACGCTTACTTGTGTGATTTAAGCTAATAAAAAAACTACCCACAATCAAAATAAGTGCGCTTTTTTTTTTGTATAAAATCGCTATGATAACGCTGAAAATACCGGGCTTTTGCTTAAAAAATGTTTAAATTAAATCAGTCAAATATAGCTATTATTCTTTCAAATACAACCTATGCAACGCGTAGTCAATGTTATTCAGTATCGTTAAGTTATTAAGGAGGTACTCGAGTGTTCTGAGAATCAATACTAAAGCTAATTGAATACAATAAAAAATAACGTTCTAATCTGCTGGCCCCATCATCCTCTCTAAACAAAGAAAAACACGTACTTAAGCTACCATAATTAATATCAGTTTGTTCATAATACAAAACGACAGGGTAGAATGGCACAGTGACAAAACGACACATGACAAAACATTACAATGACAGGATATCACATGATAAAAAATCACAATGACAAAATATCGCATGATAAGATGTTTTTAAAGTTTTGTCATGTAATGTTTTTTCATGTCCCGTTGTTGGTAACTATATTTTGTTTTGGGAATATGATGTTTTGTCATATTGTGATGTTTTGGCTTTGTGTTGTTTTGTAATAGTGCTGTATTTTCTGTATTGTTTTGTCATGTGATGTACTGTTATGTGTCGTTTTGTTATGGGATGTTCTGTCATGAGTCGTTATGTTATGTGTCGTTCTTTCATGTATTGTTATGTCATATGTCGTTATGTCATATTGTGTCGTTGTGTTATGTGTCGTTATGCAATGTATCGTTGTGTTATGTGTCGCTATGTCATGTGTCTTCAGGTCACGTGTCATTTTGTCACTGTGTCGTTCTACCATGGAACCATAATACAAAACCAATTTACTTTCATAGACTAACAAGTATTTCCAATGAAAGATGAAGTTTTGAGATAGAGAAGAAAGGCGTTGCTCTGCCTGTGATGAAATTCTAAGGAGGGTTTTATTATATAGGCTATTATGAGTTTCTATAATCTACAGTCTGTTAACTAAGTTGCAAAGATATAATATTCAAATTAAAGGATTGTTTTTGATGCACACTCACAAGCAAATACGTCGTCTCTTCAGCGCTTGTTTGGCTTATCTACCATTCGATTGAAAGATGACCTTTTAAGGACATTTCTTATGAATCACATTCAGCATAATCTGAAAGTAAAACACGATAGTGTAAGAATTGTTAACATATTTTACAAATCGATTTCCAGTTTGTAAATAACACATTGATCCAGTACACATACATACATTGCTCAAGTGAAATTACCTCTGATTGACATAAGCTAAACAAGCCTTAGAAAATATACCAAAACCCACACACGTGAATTTGGCAACTCCTGCCGTTTATCCTTGAAACCGGGTTGGCATTGGCAAAAGTGAACCATGGGAGCTGGGAAACCCCTACTTCAACTGAAGAGGTTAGCATAAGGCGGACCCACTTATATGTATAAATAAATAGGCTCCACTTGCCACATGCAAATTATTTAAGGAAAACGCGACAAAAATTACATGACATATGTAGCCTAGCAGAGTAGTGTATCGGTTTTCACTTTGTATCTTTCATCTTACATGAAAATCTTAAAATATACAAAAAATTCATTTTGGGCATATTGGTATCCGGAACATTAGCTCAATTATTTAAGTTATTTGAAATTCTACACGTCTCATCTATCCATACATCAGTCAAAGAACAATCTATTTTTATAGAATTTTTCCTTGCCATATTGCATTTCACTAATGCTCCATAATGTAACCCCATTTCATCCGGAGATTCCCCATTACCTGAAGCACAAAAAACAAAAAGAGATTTTTGTTATGAAAAATACAATTATTTCTGAAACTTTCCTGAAATATAATTTTCAGGTGCGCTGCATTAACGGAGGCTTTTGCATTATCTGGATGACGTCACAACTAAAATTGCACAACACTTAAAACCTTGCATCCAAACGCAAGTTCAGCGTTTTGCTAATATTGTATGAAAACTGAAACCGTTCAGTGAAAGCGTGATTTTAATTTTCAAACATTTTTTCTATCGCCAGGGTTGAAGTTGAATGTGAAACTTTGCACTTTGGGTACAGAGAACTTCCCTTGGGTAATTATGAAAGAAACGAGACCTCCTGGCTCTCAACAATGCAAAATCAGAGGTGGACTAGGAAGTTTTGCAACCTTTTTGAAGAATTAAGTTTGTCTGAAAGTTTAATTTTCATTCATTTTTTGATATCTTTTTTTTTTTTTTTTTAAGAAATCCTGTGTGGGAGACTCCCTAGATTCTAAAGACTCTAGGGGTCTATGACACTTGTTGTAGTGCCGCAGAGGTGTACGAGCTTGGTCGTCACTACAAAGCGCCAATACTCAAGCAAGACCCAGTTGCTGTAAGGCTGGATGGACCTATTGTGCCCGGTCATTGGTAAAGGTTTATGCATTTTTCAACCCAGCGAAGAGCCCATTCGAAATATAAATGGGATATTTTTTGTGCTCCGCCGGGATCCGAATCCACAACCTTCCATTTACGAGTCTGTTACGAATGTTACAATCTATAATCTAAGTTGCTAACATGTATTGACATTTAGGGATTTTATTCGATGCACGTCCCCAGGCAGCAGACACGTGTAAGTTTGCGCTTAAACTTGCTGCAAGTGCACTTATGAACTTGGGAGGACTTTTGGTTTTTATGGGCAGGCGCTAACCAAGAGCCTATTAAGGGCAAAGATGATCCTTGACAAAAGTTGAACAGCTGTAAATAGAATTATTCCCTGAAATGTTTTATGCATTTATAAGGTCACCCAACAGCTTTTAAGAATGTAACTTTTTGTATGAAATGTGTATGATTTTCTGGTTAGGAATACCTTCCACCCCGTGCACCCTCATCCACGACAGATTCTGAAGAAGAGAACCAAGCCGATCCGACTTGCCCAACAGCAGTCCCCGAACCTCAGCCACACACGCCAAGGTTTACAACAGCAGCAGAGCCCCGGTCAGACACTCCTCGACTAGCATTAGATGCAGCAACGAGCAAAAGTAGAACAATATAAAAATCGAAAAAAAAAACATTGTGCCTGCGAAAACAGGCCCGTGCACTTGTGCAAAAAAATGTCTCCTGAAAATAAACAGAGAACGTCAGTTGGACATATTCACAAAGATCTACAAGTTGGCAAACTTTGACTTACAAAATGCGTTTCTATTTTTGTTGGTTAAAGCATTAAATAAATCAAGAAGCCACACTGACAGACCAAACTCGAGAATACAACGAACTAACATATTCCACTTCCTGAATGACAATGACATCGAAGTAATCGTATGCAAACAATTTTTCCTCAGAACACTAAACACTAATTGAACACTGAACACTAATTGATAAAGCATAATTTTTTTAACCCTTCACAAAAAAAACTTGTGTGTCTATGGTTCGTAATTCGTATGCATAATTTGTATCTGATGGTGTTATGTTTATTCATGAAACCGGTCGTGCATTCCTAAATTTCACTCATCCTATAACCATTAAAAAAGGTTTTTTACCACAATGTTTTCTTCCCAGCCAAATTATAATTTCTCGGAAACCAATGAATCCGTATTTGTAATAAATTAATTGTCGTAATGCTGACCTCCTATCTATGAAAAAAAATATGTTTCACTTGCCAGTGTTGCCCATTTGGAAATAAAGAGTCTTCTGTCTTCAAATTGATTTAAAAAAACTCAAAATATTTGCTTACTTAAACATAAATACTGGTGAAAATTCCTGGTATTACCTTGGAAGCCAAGTAAGCTCTATTAAGTAGGTAGTATTTACAATGCTGCCCAGCTACAACAGCTTCGCTTTTCGTGTATAAAGCATCTCAGTTCCTCAGATGAATTGAATGTACTAAACATACTTCATACATTTTTTACTTTTTTTGTAAAACAAATGTAAAAAAGCCCTCAGTTTGACTCTGTCAAGGCCCATAAAAGCAGCATTTAGTTCTTTTGAAATTGCATTTTTTTAATGCACCTCTCTGTCCCGGCCGCGCCAGCTTGTCCTAAAGACTGAGGTCACATTGCATTATTTAATTTAATCAAACCCAGTATTGCCTCGGCCGAGGACAAAGTGCACACTAACTCTGGCCTTATTAAATTTGAAATACACTCTAATCAAAAGCAGGTCATTAACCTAATGGAGTCTACACAAATATCATAGACAAAAAAATGTGGCGTCAACCGAGCTGCTTTCTAAATTGTCAACTGTCTGTCAACTAGTGTGTAGTCGAGTGGTTGGAACACGGTTATTGGAAGGTTATGAGCTCGATTCCCGGAGGAGCCCAAAAACTCATTTGACTTTTAACATTTGCTCATTTGATTAAAAAAATAATTCGCCTTCACCAGAGATCGAAAACCAAAATATGTCCATCCAGCCTTACAGCAACTTGGTGTTGCTTGAGAATCGGCGCTTACTATAGCGACCAATGTCACCCTAAAAGATTCAGATTAGTCTTAAAACCTAAAAATCACAGTCAAAGAGGTGGCAGTCGGTTCCATACACTAAGACCCCCACTGCAAAAGCACGCTCACCGAACACTGTTGCAGACTTGCGCAAATGATATCAATATTCTAGCTCTACTTTCCGCAAAGCGAAGAAGAAGGTAAAGGCTTGGAAGCCCAAGGCTGGGGTCGAAAACACAACTAAGCCACACATATAGTGTAACTTCCCCAAAAGGTTTCGCATGTGGGGAGTGGAACCTATTTATTTTTACAGGTAAGGGGGCCTTACTACTTCAGTTGAAGTGGGGGTTTCCCGGCTCCTAAGTGGGCTGGTACTTGTTTACACCGAAACGGGAAATCATTTCTGACACCCTGGGTGGGATTCGAACCCGAGCTCACGACCTGGAATGCAAGCACTCTACCAACTGAGCCATCGACCAGACCGACTAAAATTGTTGCTTATTAAAATTGCATAATTTTGGTGACAATTAACCTAATCTTAATAATAAAGATGCATTTTTAGTTTATGACTGTATGAAATAAAATTGTTTTGCTGTTTTACAAGTGGTAGGATGAGAATCGTGGTTGTAGCCATTCCGAAGTAAGTGCATATAAAATTTGAAATTTGATCGTTAAATGCCGAAATTCATGTTTACTACCGTGTAATAGTAATAACTTAAGTGCTTCTTGAGTGAAATAAAATAAAAATACATCCCTAAAAGATTCACTTGATACTTGCAACTTATACTTGATACTTGCAACTAGTACTTGATAATGAATCAAGTTTGAACAATGCAGTAAAATTATCATCATCATAATAATAATAATATTAGGATGATTTATTTGGTGAGCGCTGTTTTTGTGTGTATCACACCTCAAGAGCCCTCTGCGAGCTTGGTCGTCGCTGTAGAAAGCGCCAATTCTCAAGCAAGACCCAGTTGTTGTAAGGTTGTATGGACCTTTCAGTGACCGGTCTTTGGTAAAGGTTTATGAATTTACAACTCAGCGAAGTGCACATTCGAAATATAAATGGTATATTTTTTGTGCTCCGCCGGGATCCGAATCCACAACCTTCCATTTACGAGTCCGAAATGTTGCCACTACGGACTACGGACCGGTCCTAATATGTTGTATGTAGGTACATAACTTGGAGTGGTTTTTGGCTTCCTTTATTAAACGATGCCAACGTTGTCTATGCATCGGACTTTATCCATATTATGTAGTTCCACGCTCCTACCGCACGGGAATCTATTTTTTGTGAAAGTTGAGTAAACCTTGACGGCCTAATGGGTTTGCAAATAAATGTACCGAAATCGTTGATAGTTTTATATACTCATCGTAGGGATCAAACCCCAGCCCTTTGGCATGTGTAATGTATAATTATGATATGATTATTTAGAGTAGGTAATATCATATATAAGGTAATGTATTATTGTAATATAATATTATTAGAGATTATTATTGCTTCACTGAGCAGTCTGGTTTTGTCTCTCGCCTTGTAAACACTGAAATGGAATAATACATCACATTGAAACCAAGACTCATCTGTTCGTCTGATTGATATCCCCCATCCACAATAAACATCCCCAAAATACATCACAGTGGCGCAGTCAGGATAAAGAAGAACCATATAAAACGGGATAAAAAAATTTTTTTTGGAAGAAATAAAATAATATTGTTGCAAGAGCAACATGTGGGAATCTTCGAGAAGGAAGAAGGATCTGAAGACTGAGGATCACGAAGCCAGCTGAGGCGAGGTTGCTGCAGGGAGAACTGGAAGAAGTCTGAAGAGAAGGAGCGGTTTTCTTCAAGAGGAAGAGAACTCACGGAGCCAAGAGGAATCGCTGCAGGGAGTTACTGCAGCGGTTTTCTTTTCAAGAGGAGAGGATCCAACTGGGGCGGAGTGCTGCAGGGAGTACTGCAGGAGCTGGGAGCCTTGAGGGTCATTTTCCTGGAGGTGACTGCTGCAGGGAGTGGAAGCCACTTTCTGAGGGTCACGTAGGCGTTTCCTGGACTGTCGGACGCAGAAGCAGATAAGATTTTTGTTTTCTTTCTTTCTGCCGTTTCAGACTATGGAGGGAACACTGAGGAGTCTAAGTCCTTTTTGCCATAGGACTGGAGATTGGGATGTCTTCAGACTTCGGCTCGACCAAGTCCTCATTTTGTATGATGAGAAGTTTTTAACTGAAGAACGCAGAAGGGCTGTTCTATTATCGTCTCTCACCAAGGAGACTTTTCAGACGGTGTCTGATCTATGTTTTCCGAAAAAGATTTCGGAGGCAAAATTCGAGGAGTTGATTGATATTATTGGGGGTCATTGTGGGGTAAAAAAAAATATATTTGAGTATAGGGAGTCATTTTATTCATGTAAACAGCTCGAAACCGAGTCAATTAAGGATTATATAGCTAGATTGAAAAAAATTGCGGTAGACTGTAAATTTGAGAATAGATTGGAGGCAAATTTGAAGGATATATTTTTAATAGGTATCAGACAGAACAAAATAAAGCAGAGAATATTTTTAAAAGCAATGGAATTGAAATTATCTGAATGTGTAGAATTAGCGAGAACAATGGAACATTTGTGTGGTCAAAACAATTCAGAAAGTATAAATTTAATGAGTTCGTGTAATTCGAGGGATTCCACAGAAACTCGGAAGTCAAGGGATAGACAGCGAAATTCTGAAATCAAGCGAAATAATTCAAATGATAGTAAGAAATCTATTTTTAGACATGCAAGTATTTCAAGTGATAGGAATAATAATTATAAATGCTTTAACTGTGGTAAATTCGGTCATAAACAAAATGCATGCAAGTTTTTAAATAAAAATAATAATAATATTAAATGCTTTAAATGTAACAAATCTGGTCATTATGCAAATAAATGCAAGTTTCGAAGAATAAATACAATAATGGCCATTAATGAGATGGATGGTCCCATTTTTTTAAACGTAAAGGTAAATGATACAGATCTAAAAATGATTTTAGATACGGGTTCTGGGGTGACTATTATTCCTTGGCACATATTTAATGAACATTTTTCAAATATTAAGTTAGAACATTGTGATTTGAAATTATCAAGCTATGATGGTACTCAACTACAAGTAAAAGGTCGTAAGTACATGAGAGTAGAATATCAAGGAAGTAAAGAGTACATAGAAATAATTGTTGTATATAAAGGGTCGTCTTCTTTATTAGGTCGGAATTTTTTGAATACTTTTAAAATAAATTCATTCAATGTTAGCGATAATATTTATTCAGTAGGAAATAATAATACGAATTATAATGCAGATTTTTTTTCTAGTATGAGAAAAAAATATCCAGCTGTTTTTGAGAGTAAAGCAGGTACTTTTAAAAATTTTGAAGCGGAGATAGAAGTTATAAAAGACTTTAAGGCAAAATTTGTTAACCCGAGGCCAATTCCTTTTAATTTGAGAATAAGGGTAGAAAAAGAAATAGATCGCATGTTACAAGAAGGTATTATTGAGAAAGTAGAGACTAGTGAAATGGCAAGTCCAATAGTGATTGTGAAAAAAAAAAATGATGAAATCAGAATATGTGCCGATTTTAAAAATACTTTGAATCCAATGTTAAAAAAAATAAAGTACCCGTTACCTAGAGTAGAAGATTTAATAAATAGAGTAAATGGAGCAAAATTTTATGCAAAATTAGATTTGAGAAATGCTTTTTCTCAAATTAGGTTGTCGGAGGAGTCGAGAAATCTTTGTGTGATTTCGTCACCATTTGGGTTATTTAGGTACAAGGTACTTCCTTTTGGTCTCACGACGTCACCAGCGATATTTAGCAGAGCTTTATATTCGGCAATTCAAGGGTTGGATGCGATAGCATTTATGGATGATTTGTTAATTTATGGGAATACATTGCAAGAATTGGAGAAGGCAACGGAAGAGGTAATTAAGCGTTTAGAACGTAGTGGATTTAGTGTTAATTTACAAAAATGTGAATTTGGGTTGACAGAAGTTGAATATTTGGGATTTCGAATATCAAGGGATGGTGTGAAACCACTTCAACATAAAGTTGTTCCGTCAAAGGATAATAAAGCAGATTTTTTGTCGAGGTTACCAATGAGTAGTACGGATAATGAGGGGGAAGATAATATTGAGATCATAAATGAGATAAACATTGAGGATGTTGAAGGAGAATTTTTAAACTGTATTGCAGTAGAAACAAATTTAAATGTAGAATGCATCAAGGAAGCATCTCGTAATGACAAGGTCATTTGTGAGATAAAGGAGTATTTAAAAACAGGGTGGCCAAATAAATCCAAAATGACAAATGGATGGGTAAAATGGTGGTTTTTAAGAGAAAAGTTAAGCGAATCAAATGATTGTTTATTTTATGAAAACAGATTGGTAATACCATTGGCATTAAGGGAAGATATTTTGAAGTTTATTCACAAATCTCACATGGGAATTGTAAAAACGAAAACTTTGGCTAGAAATTATTTTTTTTGGTTAGGGATGAATACAGAAATTGAGAAAACAGTGAGAGAATGTACACAATGTGCAAGAAATATGGGATCTCCAGATAAAGTCGAGTTGAAAAGTTGGCCGGTAGAACAACATATTTGGAAAAGGATACATTTAGATTTTTTCGGGCCGCTAGCAGGAAAATATTTTTTAGTCGTAGTAGACGCAGCATCAAATTGGATAGATGCTGTAAAAGTTGATAAAATTGATGCAAGGCATACAATTAGAGAGTTGAAGAGAATATTTTCAGTGTTAGGTATTCCAAGTTGCATTGTAACGGATAATGGTACGGCATTTACATCAGTAGATTTTCAAAGGTTTTGCAAAAATTTAAATATTAAGCATTTAACTTCAGCAGTAAATCACCCAGCGTCAAACGGTTTGGCGGAGAATACGGTAAAAACAACAAAAAGTTTTTTAAAAAAAATTATGAAAAATGGTATGTTTCCTAACGATTATGAAGATAAGCTTTTGGAATTTTTAGTAGATCATAGAAATGCACCATCATTAGCAACAGGGATGGAGCCGAGCGTGCTTATGATAGGTAGAAAAATAAGATCCATTTTTGATACAGTAGTGCCTGGGGAGAAATCATTTAAAAAGACGGGGAGAAAGGTATGTGTTTTTAAAAAGAGAAATCAGGAAAATCAACAAAGGAATTACAGGGGAAGAAAGATTAAAGGACTATTCAGAATTGGACAAAAGGTAATGACTAAGGATTTCAGAAATGTAGGGAAGTGGGTTCCATGCATTATATTTAAAACATTGGGAAACAGGATTTACTTGGTAAAAGCTGGAAATCAGATTTGGAAAAGACATCATGATCAGATTTCCGGAAGAAAGGTGTCTTGGGAGGATGAGTCTGACAATGACCTGGGGTTGGGTCAGCTGTTGGATGAGGCAGGACAGATCTCTAATGACTCGGGTGTTTCCAGGTTCCAACCATGGTCGGAGCGCCTGCGTCCGAGGGGGGAGAACCGCCTGCGGTACCCAAGATGAAAGAAGATGAAATTGTATAAGATATAATTTTTATTGATATAATATGTTATAATGATAAGTATGATAAGTATGATATAATGTAATGTAGATTCGTCATTTAGTGAGGGAGGTGTAATGTATAATTATGATATGATTATTTAGAGTAGGTAATATCATATATAAGGTAATGTATTATTGTAATATAATATTATTAGAGATTATTATTGCTTCACTGAGCAGTCTGGTTTTGTCTCTCGCCTTGTAAACACTGAAATGGAATAATACATCACATTGAAACCAAGACTCATCTGTTCGTCTGATTGATATCCCCCATCCACAATAAACATCCCCAAAATACATCACAGCATGGAATGCAGGCATTTGACCTACGGCAGTTCTACATAAGTGGGAAGAAAACAGAACCGTTAAAAGTCAATTGAGAATGACGAACTTTTTTTTTAATTTGAATTATTTTGGTTCAAAATGAAAGGATTTATTGAATGCAAGCATTGTAAAAAAATGGTTATTCGCTGTACAAAATAACAATTATTGACAAAAATGTAGGAAAACAAAAAGTAGGTAGGTACACATATTTAATTAAAATAAAAATACATGAAAATATCCTCAATCACTGACAGAAAAATTAAAAATATTTTATTGACATCTTAATCAAAGAAAAAAATATAATTTATTTAATTAAAATTTATCCTCATTTATATATATACTAGCAGTACCCGGCGTGTTTCACTACGCCATTTGGGCATGTGGTATCATTTTTTTTCTACAGATAAAAGAGGAAACAACAGGATCAAAAAAAAAAGTGTGCTAATCGGAATCAAGCTTCACACAATTTATCTCTAGGTTAATCTTCACGTTTTCTAAAAAAAAAGGTCTAGGTACAACTGTTAAGCAGCAGAGCCAAGCATAGGGAAAATCGATTGCGGTGCTCCATTTATATTTAAGATAAAAAAATCGTCTATGTAACGTCACTCATCTAATCTATTCTAAGTTGCATGGATATAATTGTTACATTTGGAATTCACATTAAGTGCATGCCCACAAGCAGACACGTATAAGTTCACACTTGCACATTCTGCGTGTGAACCTACAACATAAAAACCCAAATCTCAAATGAACATACACCCTGCAACTCTTTGCTGACCTTCCCTGAAACAGGGGTGACATTGGCAGAGTGAACCATTTTCTATTTATAGTTGGTCAGATGCATATTGACCTATACAAGAAAAGAATATAAACAATAAATTAAATTTTATAATCATACAATTAAAGAACTAATCTATAAAATTCACTATACTCTTTGAGCAAGGTGAAGAAATAAATGTATTCCAAACAATCAGGAATATTTTTCAATGTAACCGCACTGTGAAACGTATGCAGTTGGGGAAAATGCTTCATACAATATGATGCACTTAAGTGTTTTTTCAACTATCTCCATAAAAATGTTTAATTTATGTTGAATTTTTGACTCCCTGTCTTGTCTTTATCCCGGCCAAGTGAATTCACATTTTTTCCCCACATTTAAAATGTGCTCTATCCATTATTTCAATAAGTGAAAGTTTTAGGTAGTGCACACGGAACATTTTCTATTGACAACAAAATTGTAAGTCGCACGGCCGGGTTAGGTAAAAGGCAAACATTTTGTTTATCTTGGTTGTTTTGGACCATTGTCACATACAAGAAAGACGTTTAACCGCCGAGAAAAAAACGATCTTTAAATTTGTGATGAGTATATAATTTTACAGAAATGCGTTTTTTGAAAAAACAACTATATTATGTATATTTTAATTAAAAGTATGTTTCAATAAAAGGTTTTAATAATAATAATATATTTCAATATGGTCTTCTAGTTGTGACCTACGAACTTTCGTTTATCGTATTTTTTATAAGTGCGGGATATAAAAGCTTTCTTACATTTCTAATATTCAACTTGGAATACTTGAATAACATTTTTTAATTTGGAACTTTTGGGGTTGCCAGGGGTCGGCAACCTTTTGAGTCGGAAGAGCCAAAAATTACAATTTACAAATTTCAAAGTTTTTCCTTGACTTATAGGTTGGTATGAGGCTGACCACCCATACTGTAAAAAATGGTTCACTTTGCCAATGTCGCCCCTGTTTCAGGGAAGGTCGGCAAGAGTTGCAGGGCTTATATTCATTTAAGATTGGGTTTTTATATTGTAGTTCCACATGCGGTATGTGTGAGCGCGAAATTATGCGTGTCTGCTAATGGGAATGCATTTGATGTGAATCTCAAATGATACATATCTTATTTTGGATTTGGATTTGTAAAGAGCCACAAATGTTTTTTTGCCAACAATAAATAGCGTCGATGGGGCGGGGAGAGGGTGGGGGGTGAAAAGCGAGTACAAATAGCGGAGAGATCGTTAATCGATTCAGAACGATTTAGTTTTTTTCGATCAGAAGTATAATTCTGTGTTTTTTTTATATTTGCGTATGAAGCTAAAGAGCCGTAACTTCACACCCAAAGAGCCGCATGTGGCTGGTGAGCCGCAGGTTGCTTACCCCTAACCAAACCGATATCGATCCACCATATTTGTAAAAAGTCCGGTCTATAGCTTAGTTGGTAGAGTAACTGCATTCCATGCCGAGATCTCGAGTTAGAATCCCACTGAAGTTGTCAGAAATTATTTCTCGTTTCAGAGTTTATTTCTAACCCAAAATAAAATACCGGCAAGGCTTACTCAGCCTTCATAAGAAATGAGTGTCAAGCCACTCAGGAGCTGAATAACATCTATTTCAAGTTGGCGTAAAGTAAAAGTTACTGGGTTGTTCATTTTAGATTTGGATTTTAAATTATGAGTAGGTACACATGCAGCATTTGTTAGCGTGAACTTACATGTGTCTACTTGTGAGCATGCATTTTATATGAATCTTTAATGTAAATGTATATTTGCAACTAAGATTATGTATTGTAGTTGAATATAATGGTCTTCTTCTATTGGGTGGTTTCAAAATTTACCGACCTCGTTGCTGAAATATTGAGAATTGAGAACCATTGTTTATTTGATCACCATCAAACTTCACAGGATTCATTCTAAAAATATGTTACATGTTTCCTGAAAATTTCGTCAAAATCGGATGAGCGGTTTATGAGTCTATAGGGGACATACATACATACATACATACATACATACATACATACATACATACATACATACATACATACATACATACATACATACATACATACATACATACATACATACATACATACATACATACATACATACATACATACATACATACATACATACATACATACATACATACATACATACATACATACATACATACATACACACATCCTTCTTTATAGATATTTATTTATTTATTTATTTATTTTTATTTATTTATTTATAATAAACGGCTGAAGCCTTTTACATTTTTAGATTAACAGAGGTAGTACAGAAGTTTGTTGCTTACAAATTGTATAAATATTATGATTATTACAAGATACATATTATGAATATAAAAAGATTAAAAATAAATGTATAAAAATAAGTGATCAGTAAGAAAAGAGAAATTAAACATAAATCAAGAAGAATTACATGATAAAACAGACTTTAATGAATTTCTATAAATTCCGATGGACATACCAAAAATATCTATATCATCATTGGTTAGATAATCATTACCGAGTCGATGAAGCCGATATATCATAGAATGCATTATAAATGTTTTTGTTGCAACGTCGCAGTGGAATATATTTCGACTTCTTGTTCGACTCGGTATGTGTAGATTAATGACATTCAATAATTCAGGGCTGTCCACCAATGAATTAACAATTTTATACAAAAAAAATAAATCATGAAATATTCTGCGATTTTGTAAAGTTTCAAGATTCAAAAAATTTAACAAAAAACTATAGTTCAAGTCATCAAAACGAATATTTAATTTAAAATTTACAAATCTTAAAAATCTTTTTTGGATACGCTCTATAGCATCACAATGAAGTTTGTACCCGGGAGACCAAATGTATGAGTTGTATTCAAGTTGGCTGCGTACAAGGGAAATATAAAGCTGTTTGATGGCTAATATGTTCGAGAAATCTTTCACAGTGCGACACACAAAACCCAGGGTCTTAGTGGCCCTATTTGTTATAAATGCAATATGTTGTCGGAACGATAAATGGCAGTCAAAGATTATGCCTAAATCTCGAATTAGTTCAACCGATTCAAGGGAACTATTGTTTAGGCAATAATTATATACTATTTTATCTTTATTTCTACCAAATCTTATAACTTGGCATTTATTGTCATTCATAAACAGTCTATTGTGTGCACACCACATGGACATTCGATTTAAATTATTCTGAACCAAAAGACAGTCAGACACGTCATTTATAGCTTTGTATAGTTTGATGTCATCGGCAAAAAGTAAGAATTCAATGTCAAACAGCACATCTGTGATATCATTAATAAAGATAAGGAACAAAATTGGGCCAAAATGACTTCCTTGCGGAAGACCACTTTTAGCAGGGAAGGGCTTTGATAGGGTTTCCCCCACCTTTACTCTCAAAGAACGCTCGACAAGATAACTCGACAGCCACTGCAAAAGTTGATTTTTTATACCAAACCTTGACAATTTTTGTATTAAAATTGAGTGGCATACCTTGTCAAACGCCTTTGAAAAGTCGGTGTAAACACTGTCCACCTGGTACCCGGCTGCAAGATTATTAGCTAGATAGTTTTGGTAAATTGCCAAATTTGTCCCTGTGGATCTTCCTGGTAAAAAACCATGTTGCTTAGTAGAAATACATTTAGAAATTTCCGGAAAAATCTGGTCCAAAACTAACGATTCGAATAATTTGGCTAAAATTGATTGAATACAAATAGGTCTATAATTTTCAATATTGGACTTATCATCTTTTTTGTGAATGGGTCTAATGTGACCGTTTTTCCAGACATTAGGATAGTGACCTTGGCTGAGCGATTTGTTGAAAATTTTCGTCAAAGGAGAAGCTAGGGCAGAGGCACAATTGATAAGAAATAAGGGAGGGATTTTATCGGGACCAGCGCCTTTTCTTACATCTAAATTGGATATCTTGTTTAGCACAGTGTTGTAAGATAAACTACATTCAGTCAAATTTAATGGTGTTGAGTCTTCTTTTAATGGTGTATCGTTTATCAAGTTGGAGTCCTCAACATACACTTCACTAAAGAATCTAGCAAACAAGTTAGCAATGTCATTGTGATTATCAGCCATCATCTTGTTCAGAAACATTTTATTTGGACATTCTTGATTGTCATTGCTCAGTTTTCTTTTAAACCTCCAGAGCGATTTAGTGTCGACGGTTGTATCTTGTATATTTTGTATAAAGTTAAGGTAACAATTTTTTGATTGCACCTTACAATCATTTCTTAGGGCAGAAAACTTCAAATAATCATCAGTTTCCCCTGTAATTTTGAATCTTCTGTGTGCTATTTTTTTTTCAGATATAGTCTTTATCAAATCAGCAGTGAACCACGATGGGTACGTTGTTGTTTTGTATTCATTATAAGGAATGTATAGATTTATAGTTTCATTTACAATCTCATAAAAGCGGGTAACCATTAATTCAACATTATTATTTTGCAGGAAATCCCAGTTTTGATTAAATAAATATGAGTTGGCGTTGGTATAATCTCCATTTTTAAAATTGTGGGAAAAAACGGATCTGTTTTTCTTGCAATTCAGTGATGAAAGTATTTCTATATCTAGAGGAGGATGATATTTGTCAACATTTAAGAAGGCATCTGATGATCTTTCAACTATGATCTTTTTTATAGATAGATAGATTGCATTCCATGCCGAGATCTCGAGTTAGAATCCCACCGAAGTTGTCAGAAATTATTTCCCGTTTCAGTTTTTATTTTAAACCCAAAATAAAATACCGGCAAGGCTTACTCAGCCTTCATAAGAAATGAGTGTCAAGCCACTCACGAGCTGAATAACATCCATTTCAAGTTGGCGTAAAGTAAAAGTTACTGGGTTGTTCATTTTAGATTTGGATTTTAAATTATGAGTGGGTACACATGCAGCATTTGTAAGCGTGAACTTACATGTGTCTACTTGTGAGCATGCATTTTATATGAATCTTTAATGTAAATGTATATTTGCAACTAAGATTATGTATTGTAGTTGAATATAATGGTCTTCTTCTATTGGGTGGTTTCAAAATTTACCGACCTCGTTGCTGAAATATCGAGAATTGAGAACCACTGATTATTTGATCACCATCAAACTTCACAGGATTCGTTCTAAGAATATGTTACATGTTTCCTGAAAATTTCGTCAAAATCGGATGAGCGGTTTATGAGTCTATAGGGGACATACATACATACATACATACATACATACATACATACATACATACATACATACATACATACATACATACATACACACATCCTTCTTTATAGATATAGATATATATAGGATTTTTTTCTTTGATTAAAATGTCAATAAAATGTCAATAAAAATGTCTATACACAACCATTATTAGTCATCGATTTGTTTCACTGTTCGTTAAAACTTTGCCGGATATTAACCAGACGCACCCACATGGTAAAAATAAATAGGTTCCTTAATAAGTTGATAGGCGCATTCTCATTGTGTTTTACACCTACGAGATATTGGTTAAGACAAAGTATGCGTTTAAAATTATAATCGGGTCTGCTATCATTTTTAAATATCCCATCGATTTATTACAGTCCCCCAACAATGCGTAATTTATTATGATGTTAAACGGACGATGCAATTTAACCCGTTCTCTGCCGGAAACACATAATTAAAATCTAACAGCTCGCTCCCACAGTTTTTGTTTGCCGTATAGACCTATTCTGTCAAATATGACATTTTAACGCAATTTGTAATTTTTCGTGTATGTTCCTTGACTTATAGGTTGGTATGCGGCTGACCACCCATGCTGTAAAAATGGTTCACTCTGCCAATGTCACCCCTGTTACAGGGAAGGACGGCAAGAGTTGCAGGGTGTATGTCCATTTGAGATTTGGTTTTTATGTTGTAGGTTCACATGAGGCATGTGCAAGCGCGAACTTGTACGGGTCTGGTTGTGGGAATGCATGTAATGTGAATCTCCAATGTAACATATCTTTGCAACTTAGATTAGATTAGAATGCAGTTGGCTTAAGAATCAAATTCTACTCAACCTGAGCTAAGAAAAAACGTAAAACTCGATAATGTGAGAGTAGTTTTAAATATTTCTTAAATCAATTTCCTGTTTTCATAAGACACATTGGTCCAGTACACATGCAAACATTGCTCATGTAAAATTAGCTTAATGGTCTATACGGCAAACAAAAACTATGGCAACGAGCTGTTAGCTCTGCTGTAGAGAAATGGACTAACATCAAATTAAGTAAGAAGGCGCAAATATGAATTTATAAATTTTTTTTCGGCGAGCAAACGTAACACTTTCATCAATGGGACTATGGTCCTGCAAGTCAAAAAATTGTGTATGTAATTTATGCGCGGATCTCGTCATCTCGCAAAAATCCCACAAAGAGTGCCCCCAGAGGTATGCTATTAGCTTCAATCTGTATCATGGAACCAAGTACTTTTAGAGTCATGGTCACGCCACTGACCAGGATCTTGCTGTGTCATGCCGTTGTTTTTGCTTCACGGAAGCCTTCAGTGGGCCTTCCACCACTTGAGAAAATATACAGCTTTGCATGAGCGTCCTTGTACTGTGGGTCTTTTTTGTTGACTTTTGTAATTGAAATTAGAAAAATGACTTACTCGAATGTTTTAACCCAGAATCCCTTGACTTATAGGTTGGTATGAGGCTGACCACCCAAACTGTAAAAAATTGTTCACTTTGCCAAGTTCTTCCCTATTTCAGGGAAGGTCGACAAAAGTTGCAGTTGCAGGACATACTTAAAACTCAAAATACCATTTATTTATTTATTTATGCAACCCTAGACCTGGACGTTTTGGAAACGAATCTTAAAGATGATCATTTTTTTTTGGCCTAAAAAAATCAATTTCTATGGCGTAGCATTACCAAGATATCTCGTCTCTGGCACGCAGCAAGTTAAACGTATCCAATTTAAAAGTAACCGAGTTGCTGCCTGGCTTATGGCTCCTTATGAATCATTATCGAGATATCTCATCCTGAATCCCGAGTATACAACACTACTCTCAAACTCAACCCTAGCGTCTAACAAAAAATCATTGAAAACTCAAACGCTCATTGGAGGTCCTCTTCCAGTTTCTATAAAGTTTTTGGTATAGTTACTATGTTACGTATGTGATTTTGTTGTTGTTTTGTGTTTGTTTATAAATTATTATTATTTTAAGGGAGCGGTTGGCTTATTAGTTATTTGTCGATACAAGTGTTGAACAATGGAATATTAAAAAGGGGCATAAAAATAAATTTTTGTTGCTATGTACTTTCAAAAATATAATATACATACTCTTTATTTAATTGGAACATATCGTTTTGTTCCAAGGCGTAGATGCTACCAAGTTTATATTATAATATGAGTCGTGTGGAACCAAATGCCTACGACATTAGGAAGCAATCTAGGATTTTTAAGCAATTAAGCGACACACATAGTTTAACTTCTTGCCGAGTTATCCCCGAAGGGTCGCATGTGGCGAGTGAAACTATTTATCTTTTCACATAAAGGAGCTGGCCTTACGCCAACCACTCCAGTTGAAGTGGGTGCTTCCCGGGTCACGGGGGGACTGGTACTTATTTCTTTTGAAGGCTAAGTAAGCCTTGATGAAATTAACACCAAAACATAAAATCATTTCTGACGCACTCAGTGGGATTCGAATGCAAGCACTCTACTAACTGAGCTATTGGCGGAACTGATAATAATGTATGAAGTCCCGCGGAACAACAGGCACTCACCAAGTCGTCTGGCAAATGTGATGATTTGTTACCAACTCTCCACGTAAACATTGAATTTTTATATTAAAAAAAAGTGCCTAGCACATCAGCCGATTGCTCATGTAGAAGCTTAGAGTAGGCCTTAGAGTAGGCTTAGATTATACAATGCAATAAGAAAATTAAAACAAGAATAAGAAGAGACAATGGCTTTTTTTTCGGGAGCATGGTAACTAATTTAAATATATAAGTATTTAAATGTAATTTATTATTCATATTCCTTGACTTATAGGTTGGTATGAGGCTGACCACCCATACTGTAAAAAATGGTTCACTTTGCCAATGTCACCCCTGTTTCAGGGAAGGTCGGCAAAAGTTGTGGGGCTTATGTTCATTTGAGGTTTGAATTTTATTTGTAAGTACACATTCAGCATTTGTAAGCGCGAACTACACTTGTTGGTTTGTGGGCATACATCTGAGAGCTTTAAATGAATATATCCTTGCAACTTAGATTATAGATTATAGATTATAGATGGTAACCCTGATTTAAAAATAATCAATGGGCGTAAATGTGGCTTCCTTACTTGTGAAAACAAATTATATCTATCTCCAGCATCAAATTGTATCCATACACCAAATACTATCTAACTTTTAGGAAATTTTACTACGAATTTATCCTATGTCAATGAAAAATAAAAATTTAATAGTATTTTTCTATACTTTTCTAGAAACCAGGATATTAATGGTACTTTGAGTATTGAATTTTTTATGGTCATTAAATAATTTAATTTTTCACACACAATAACTGGGAGTGGTCACATAAATAGTCTGTGATAATTGGTCACTTGTCTGACTGTCATCTTTTAATAGGAGTTTTATTTGTTAAACAGCCCCTCCGGCTCTCATTGCAACAGATCAATTAAGTTGATTGTTGCTTAATTGTACTTCAAGTACAGTTCAACACAACCTTGACGTTAACCAGAAAGTCTACCGAAAATAAAACAGCGCTTGAAGCGAGTGTATTAGTTTTCGTACATTTTTGTTGAAACGCTTTAAATGAGTTTACGTAACATTCTCACCTAATTTTATAGCATGTGACAATATGGAACACCTTTACCAAGTGTAACGACATCTCCGAGTTGTTATCAATTAATGAACTGATGAAATAATTGTGTGAGAAAAATAATGATCACCAATCAGTAATAAAACTTCATACCGTCCTCTTAGTGCTTGTTTGTCTTTTGCCCATTAGGGATAATTTCACATGAGCAATGTTTGTACATGTACTGGATCAATGTGTCTTATGAAAACTGAAAATGTAGTTTGTCAAATATTTAAAGCAACTCTTACATTATCGTGTTTTACGATTTTTTCTTTAGCTCAGATTGTGCAGAATGTGATTCTCAAGACAATTTCATTAAAATGTCATCATTGAATAAAATGATATACCTACATGCCAAACGGTGTGCTTTAGTGCAAACTTTGTTCCTTAAACAGTACTATTTTCTAATCTTATCTAATCTAAGTTGCAAAATATATGTATGTCACATGAAAGATTCACATTATATGCACTTTCACAAACATACATGCACAAGTTCGCGCTCAAACATGCCGCATGTGGGCCTACAATATGAAAACCCGAATCTCATATGGGCATACACCCTGCAGCTCTTGCCGATCTTCCCTGAAACAGGGGTGACATTGGCAAAGTGAACCATTTTCTACAGCATGGGTGGTCAGCCGCATACCAACCTATAAGTCAAGGAGCATACACAACAAAAATACATAAAGATTTTTTTTTTCCAAAGCACTTTTCCGGTATCATTACCAAAGCAGTTAAACCAAATTGCAGCTGTGCTTTTAAAAAGCAGCTTTTCAGTGAAAACGCAAAGAAAAGAGTCATAAAACCCTCACCTGCATAATATTGCAGTTCTCTCTAAATGCATCCAGCCGTCCACGCCAAGATTTCGTGCATTCTCTCCATGCACTTCCCGCAGCATGCACGCGCCGACTCATTAGGCGCTGCAACATAAGCCTCTCCCAGGGCCGGCTAGGAAATATGAAGCCTGGAGGACATTAACTGAGAAGTGGCCTCGAGATGGAGATGGGGATTCCTGGAAGTATCGTCAGCCATCTGAACATTTGGAAAGCTTTGTAATTGGGAATTGAAGGAATGCAATCTAGGCACTTGATTGTTTCGTTAGAATGTACATTTTTTGAAAAGTGAAAAAAAAATGGCGCACAGTTTTCAATTTTGAATTTTTTCCTCGGCGGACAAGCGTCACACTTGTATTTTTTTTAAAACCTTACTTCAAACTTGTTGTGTGACAATTTTGTCTGTCTCAATTCATGAGTGGACATCATTGGGACTTGGATGAAATGTAAAATACAAAAAATGATTTTCAAAATATCTTCATCATCTTCTTAGTTGGACCATGTCATGTTAAAGTTTGAAGATCTATCTTATTAATTCTTACAAAATGAGGTCTATACAATTCAAAACGAGATTTGTCGCATACTCGTATGAATATAGTCCCGTAGAAAGCGCCATTTCTCAAGTAAGATCCAGTTGCTGTAAGGCTGGACGGATCTTTGGTGGCCCCTCAGGAACATGAAGTTTTCAACCCAGCGAAGAGCATATTTGAAACTATAAATGGTATCTTTGTTTGCCCCGCCGATATTCAAATCTACTAGTCGTGCAAGGTCATAATAACACGATTCACAGCGGTTTCCCTTTTGAAATTACGAAAAAAATAATGTTTAAAGTATTGTTACGAAATTAGGGTTCAATTGTCTTCAAATTAAAAATACACAGGTCTTCTTCAATAGTTATTTATTTTACACAGTTACAAAATTTATTTTCACACTACTTTCTCGATTATTCCACTTGGTTTTGGTTCACTGATCAGATGACTTCGATGTGTTTGTAAGTCTCTATGATACTGGCCCGCTCTGCAGGCCATTCGCACCTTTATACTCTTCAGAGCAGTATGATCCAGAACTAAAGTTGCTAGAAGGTTCCAGAGTAATTATTACTTCTCGATGTTTCACGTACTACCTAGACACAACCAAAATCCTACCTACCAATGCAATACAGTATTCCTATAATTATAACAAATACCTACTTAGCCTAGAGAATTCTACACTTATACATAATTATCGATCTTACCTACCAATACTTTTGAGGATTCTTATAACTATAACTATCCATACTTATTTCAATATTTATATTTACATAACACTATAACTACCCATACTTATTTCAATATTTATATTTACATAACAGTATTTATTGTATGAGTAACAACAAACTTACGAACTGTTTTTTGAAAACCGCGCAAACTTTCTTCGATCGTGTAAAATAAATCTGCAGACTGACAAACACAGCCGAATACACCCGAATCTCGATTCCCGACTGATTGGTATGCTTCCTCAATTGGGCTACCTTCTGAAACAAATCAACCTTCGCCACTGGAACTCACGAATTTCCATGTACGAGACCAAAGCACTAATCCCTAGACAATGGACCGGTCTTTTGTTTATACTTTTTATTTATTGTTTATTTTATTTGATTATGTACAGATACTTGGAGCTCTGTCATTGCAGCGTTTTTCTCTAGGATAGGCACTGGGAATAAGAAAGGCGCACAGACAGTAGCTGGGAAGACAATTTGTACGAGATCCTCCCACGGCGGCCGTTTCTCATACACTTATAGGTGTACAGTGTATGGGGAGGGAGTGTAGGGGATAACTGCATGGAAAACGTTGACGGTAAGTCTAATGAGGAAAAATAATACGAACAGAATAGTGGAGTCGTACTACTCTTAAAGAGCAAAACTGAGAAATGAGTGGAGTCTGCAATGAGAATAATACGAGTATGTATGCAAAAATAACATTTAAGAAGTCATTGTAATATGAAATGAATGGTTAAGAGTGTTTTATACCATAAACTGGTCGCTTTTGTTTCTTGAACTTTATGGTCTTAGTAAAAGAGTGACAGTGATGAAAAAAATCAGTCGGGTGAATTTATTTTGTATCTTAATTATACAAGCCCCTAAAAGGTTATTTCAGCCTCACGGCAACTGGGTCTTGCTTGAGAATTGGCGCTTTGTAGCGACGACCAAGCTCGTTAAAAGTTCGGTCAATAACTCCGTTACTAAAATGCTTGTATTCCATGCCGAGAACAAGGGTTCGATCCTCACCGAGGGTGTCAGAAATGGTTTCCCATATCGTTGTCTATTTTAAACCCAAAATAAAAACCGGCAAGCCTTCACAAGAAATGAGAACCAGACTTACAGAGAGCTGGGAAACCTTCACTTTAACTGAAAGTGGTTAGTGTGAGGCCGGCACTTTTACCGGTAAAAATAAATAGATCCCGAATCGCTACATGTGACCCCTTCGGGGATAACGCAAGCAAGCAGTTATTATTTATGTGCAGCTTAGTTGCGTTTTATTTTGCGGTATAAACCACGCATGGAAACTCGTGGCTTGTTACAAAATGTATGGCAGAGATAAGAACGTCATATTAGAAATATACCTACTTGTTTAGTACAATAATCTGATATTTTTTTCCAGCCTTCATCTTCCTCTTCTTCTCTGTTTCAAAACCGTGCTACTTAGTGCCATTTTGGTATCAACCATTCAGATAACTCTAACCTTGATTTCCATAGAAAAAAATACATTTAACTTTCACAATTTTATTACTTATACTCTCACATACTATTCAAGGGTTGTTTGTGTACCAAGTTTGGGGGTAACAAAAAAAAAATAAAAAACGGTTGGCTTATAAGCCCTAGAATATGTTTTCCCAAATCTGGGTACTTAATCTAGCGGGTGTTTATTCGAGCTAAAATATTTTCGTGCACTATAATAGTATTAATCAAACAGAAATAACGATTTTCTCAGACTTAGTGGGCACGCAATATTAAAACATAATCCGGTCAACAGTCATAGGTCAAATGTGTACCATAAACGCAACTAAGCTACACATATAGTGTAACGTCTTGTTTACTGTCACCCTCGGTGGGGATCGAAACCTTGCTCTTTGCATGAAATGCTAGCGTTCTAACAACTGTCTGCTATCGACCGGAATTTGTAAGAGCTTGGTCTTTGCTATTAAGCTCCAATTTTCAATCAAGAACAAGTTTCTGTGAGACAAGATGTACCTACCTTTGATGACTGTCCTTTGGTAAAGGTACATGAATTTTCCAAGTCAGAGAAGAGCATTTTTGAATATATAAATGCTACATTTTTTGTGCTCCGCCGGGATTCAAGCCCATGACCTTCAAGACTAGAACGAAACTACGGGGTTCGAACCGACGGTAGTGTCAATAACACAAATTTGAGTGCTAGCGCCATACCCCTCGACCATCCCAGCATTTTTTTTCAGCAACCTTTCGATTAATCAAGTAATTATTATCATCGATAATAGTTATAATACCGAATTAAAGAAAAATAATTAATAGCAATCAGGTATCGTTAATTGTTTAATTAAATATTATCCACTTGTTAACTAAGTTCAATAATTTATCTACCAATATTTCTTCAACAGCTTTCTCTTCTCGCATGAAGGAGGGGAAATAACAATGACGCAATAAATGAAACCAATCAAAAATACATGATTAAATTATTGGGATCCAATATCTCATCAGACGGGAATCATATTATCTTAGATAATAATTGGTATTATGGGGATGTAGTCTTAACAATATTACATAATCCTGAATACTGAATACTGAATAATCTGTTATCTTAGCTATAAAAATATTTTTATGTTTTCATAATTAATGCATCCTCTAATGAGCTCCATTCATTAATCCCTCCCCCTCGCATTTCAGAAAGGGAAACTCGTAGTACGACTCTTATTCATCCCTTTGCAGTCGATCTCAAAACTTTGAGAACTTGGCGTTTTCATGACTCATTCCTGTGCCAAACTGCCCGTTTATGGAATGGTCTACCAGTATCTGTATTCCCTTCCCAATTTAATCCGGTTTTATTCAAAACCAACATCAATCACCACTTCCTTGCAGCGCCTCACGATAGAAGCAAGAACTCAAGCAACACCTCTGCGACACCCTTCCAGGGTGACATAGACCCCCAAGACTTTTAAGAATTGGGCAACCTCCCGCACAGGATTCCTTAAAAAAAAAAAAAAATGCATGCCCACAAGCAGACACGCTGCATGTGTACTTACAGATAATAAACCAAATCTTCAATGGACATAATAGTAATAATAATGCAAAGATGATTTATTTGGTGAGCGCTGTTTTTTGTAAATCAAACCTCAAGAGCCCTTTACAAGCTTGTTCGTCTTTATAGAAAGCGTCAATTCTGAAGCAAGACCCAGTGCTGTAAGGCTGGATGGACCTATAGTGGCCGTAGGTTTGGTATTGGTATATTAATTTTTCAACCCAGCGAAGGGCATATCGACGGTTAAAAGGATGTAGGGTATAAGCGACGTTTTGGTCAAAAATGAGTTATGAATGCTATCCTACTTAAATCTTCTACTTGAAAACTCTCATAGCTCTGCGATGATTTTTTTGTTGTTTATGCCCAAGAAAACAACTGCGCTTTCGAAGTATGGTTTTGGTGCAACCGACAAGATTTTGGCCTTTTTTGTCCTAAAGGCGCTTGTGACATAAAATAATCGTAAAACCACATTAATAGGAATGCCAATAAATGCATATTTTTTTTCAATTTTAGAGCTGTTTTGATTTTAACGATATGATAAAAAATAAAAAAAAGTTTTTTCATTTTTCTGCTATCTCAAACTTTAAACGGCTCTCCTGAACAATTTAGTTTATGTCTCTTATGTTCTACTACCTTTTAAGCGTCGTTATTATATTTACTTAAACAGACCAAAAGAGTAGCATGCACTCGCATTAGTTTCATTCATTATTACAATTATTATAATTTCAAAAGTTATATTTGCAGTGAAAAAAAGGCGTTAGTAGGCTGAAACTGTGGGAAATACGATTTCAATAGAAAAGTGTTATTTACTCTGACCCCTGCTCGCACGATACCGCATTCAAAATGGTATGCTTACATTAACACCATGAATACCGAAAATGCAAATGTATAATCTAAGTTGCAAAAATTTATTGTTGTTTATATTCATGTTTGATGGATGCTTACAGGCAAACACGTGCAATTTCACGCTTACACAGCCATGTTGCATACTTACTTTAAATATAAAAAAAAGCCTTCCTAGCCTTCCCTGAAAAGGATGGTGACATTGGTAAAGTGTTTTTTTTTTTACAGTATGGGTGGAGAGTCTCACCAAAACTTTTGGTCAATGAACGAGCTTAAAGCTTTTGTTCAAAAAAAAAATGCAGGTCGAAGGCCTGTAGACCCATGCGTCATTTATTTGACGATAGAAAGCAATAAAACATGGGGGAATGTAAAATAACTGATTGATGTGGGCATTTTTTCGATTCAAGATACGGGTTGTCGATATTTCGATCAAGTACGGCAATCAGTTTTTTACGCGCCATCATGTTCAATAATTGCTTTTTTTCATCAAATAGATGCAAAAAGTCAACATTTCTTCACCGCCGCGTCAAGCCTGAAAGCGCCCTTGCAGTGACAGTAGTCACGAAACGGCGCTATACAAATCATCATCATCATCAAATATATCTTTGTTTGCGTGCGTTGCATTGGTCGTATTAGGCTGACTTCACATGCCTTGTTAAAAAACTCTTTCGTCAATTTCACTCCTGTCTTATAAACAAATTGCAGAGAGTTATAAAGTAAATGTTCATTTGATGTTTGGGTACGCAAATGACGAAACAGAACGCTATGGGAACGCAAATTTAGTTAAATTTTAAAAATTGAACCCGCAAAAATCATTTTAAACTATTTTTATTAGTGGCAGAGAACAGTTTTACAGGCAGAATAACACTGGCCAGCAAAATACAATTTATTGGCCAATAATTTAATGCGCGATCACCATTTGCATAATGGGGAATGCGACTTCATGAACGCGGGCTTAGCAGTTTAAATGGTGACAAAACCAAAAAATATATAATGCTACTATTAACAAAATATTTGTTTGGACTGATAACATTTTTATTTTATTTTACTGGTTAATAAAATGAAAGATTATGAATATGAAAAAATAGTATGTCCCGTAAAATAATTAAATATTGTCTTTCTAAAAAGAACACACGTTTTTCGCTAACATTTCGCCAATATGGATACTTAAAGCAGAGATCTTCTCAGAATTTTTGTTGTATTTATCAAACTGATACTATTTTCAAATACATAATACATGTAGGTTATTTAAGTTATAGATTGGTACATGGCAAAAAATGGTTCACTTTGCCAATGCCACCTCAGCTCCAGGCTGTAACAGTGACGAGGTTTATGTTCATGTTAGATTTAGTGTATTTATGTAGTGAGTACACATTCCTTGACTTATAGGTTGGTATGAGGCCGACCACCCATACTGTAAAAAATGGTTCACTTTGCCAATGTCACCCCTGTTTCAGGGAAGGTCAGCAAGAGTTGCAGGGCTTATGTTCATTTGAGATTCGGCTTTTTATATTGTAGGTCCACATGCGGCATGTGTGAGCGCGTAATTATGCGTGTCTGCTTGTGGGAATGCATTTTATATGAATCTCAAATGATATATATCTATGCAACTGAGATTTAAATTTAGATTCTCATTTCGACTTGATTCGATATTCGAGTATATTCGGTTTACGAGTAGGTTACCGTTTGACTCTATGCGTTTGTCTCGCATGTCTAATGCACATTCATAAGCCGACCACCACGGGCGTATGTCACGTTTAAACGACCGACGTGACGACAGTCGAATGTCACCGCACTGTGTGCGTTTCCACGGGCGGGCTAATAATGCGTCACGCCATTCTTTGTCACGTCTAATACCGCATTCGAGGTACGTCACGTGGCGTACTTACACGATCGCAAGGCACGGTCGTGGTCATACTGATGGTGCGTGAACCGAACAAAAATAAAACACAACAATCATGAAACATTTAATCATCTAGAAAAATGACTGGAAACAGAAGAGTGAGAAAAAGAGAAGAACTTCCGTGGAGAGAGTGATGAATGTTGAGGAGATGAAAGAAATGTGCAAGGACTGAACAAATTGGAGACTTAACTGTAAATGTACTGGCTATATCCATAGTGGAAATATGGCCGCTGGAAAGAGAAAATAAAACCTTTGAAGTCAAGTAGAAATATATTCTACAAAAATGTAAGAATTTTGTATTTAACATTTATGTTTCCCAATTCAATTCGGTTTTATTAAAAAATAACACCAATCGTCACTTTGCTGACTTAGTTCTTGATTGCCGTATATATGTACCATAAGGCTAATTTTACATTAGCAATGTTTGCATGTGTACTGGACAAATTTGTCTTATGAAAACAGGAAATGGATTTAACAAACAATTAAAACAACTCTCACATTATCGAGTTTTAGGTTTTTTTTTTAGCTCAGATTGTGTAGAATTTGATTCTTAAGACAAATACATTAAAAAGTCATATTTGACAGAATTGGTCTATACGGCAAACAAGAACTGGGGGAGCGACTTCCTTGCAGCATCTCACGATAAAAACAACAACTCAAGACTTTCAAGAATTGGGAAAGCTCCCGCACAGGATTCCTTTTAAAAAAAACTGATGAAATGAAAGATGATAAGATGGGATAAAGTGGTAGCAACTTTTCATACTTTTGCAGACTTCTAATCAGTTATCCAAAGATGATAATTTTTGTCTCTCCCTATTTTAATTTCTATCGTTCTTCAAGTCCTTTAAAAAAACAAGATTCAAAATGGCAGCAATTCTCCTGGGAAGTATTAAAAATATTTTGAATGCATTTGGTTGAAGTCATATGGGCACACACATATTTATAATCGTCTAGGGTCCGGTCGATAGCCCAGTTGATAGAGTGCTTGCATTCCATACCGTGAGCTCGGGTTCGAATCCCACCGAGGGTGTCAGAAATGATTTCCCGTTTCGGTGCTTATTTCAAACCCCCAAGAGAAAATACCGGCAAGGTTTACTCGGCCTTCACAAGAAATGAGTACCATCCCTCTTGAGAGCTGGGAAACCCCCACTTCAACTAAAGTGGTGGACATAAGGCCGGCCCCCTTATCTGTAAAAATAAATAGGTTCAACTAAATCAAGTTCAAAGAAACAAAAACGGCAGATTTTAGGGAAAAGCACTCTTAAATACTTTCCGTAAACTTTACTCAAGTTTTGCAACTCGTACTCAGGGTACTGGGCATGATTTTAATAAACACCGAAACATTTTTTGACTGGCCACGAACATCGTTGCTTGTTTCAAGCGTGCTCTCAGCTCGTGTAAGCTCAATTTGAAACAACCCCTTATTATTTCGTTACAATCTACATTATTTAGCAGATTAAAAAAAAAACACCCCGTGCGCTGATTTTGTCGTTTGATTTATGTTTGAAAGCCGGATGCATTAATCTTCATAATATGAAAGGCTTGTTAGTATTCCGGACATTTGCGAACATTATTCCCGTATTTTGAGTTAGATTAAATAGTGAAGTCTAAGCTACTTTGACGCAAGTACACGCTATCTCCGTTTCAACATACCTCAACGCAAACCTTCGTATGTTAGAAAGAGAACAATGATACTCCGAGTGTCGCCACACTGTTAACAGGAAAAATGTTGCAATGTATTTTTTTCTGCACTGTTGACATTTCCTAAAATTGTTTTCTTTGCGCGGTCTGTCAGGTGAATTAGTCAAGTTTGCATGGAAAATGACAGGTCGTCAGCCCAGTAACGCAAAAAACGCAACTAAGCTAATCACATAGTGTAACTTCTTGCCGCGTTATCCCCGAAGGGGTCGCATGTGGCGAGTTGAACCTATTTTTTTTTACAGGTAAGGGGACCGGCCTTACGCCAACCACTTCAGTTGAAGTGGAGGTTTTCCAGCTCCCGCGGGGGCTGGTACTCATTTCTTGTAAAGGCTGAGTAAACCTTGCCGGTATTTTTATTATGGGGTTTGAAATAAACACCAAAATAGGAAATCATTTCTGGCACCCTCCTCGGTGGGATTCGAACCCGAGCTCACGGGGTAGAATGCAAGCACTCTACCAACTGAGCTATCGACCGGACCGTGCTTGGTGGAATTATCTACTATTTGATTCAAAGATGACTTTTCAACGGAGTTGTCATGAGAATCACATTCTACACAAACAGAGCTACGAAAAAGACGTAAAACAAAATAATGTGGGATTTGTAATACGTATTCTTAAAATCAATTTACAATTTTTATAAAACACATTGATCCAGCACAAATGAAAAAATTGCTGATGTGATATTACCTTTGATGGACATAAGACAAACGAGCACGAAGGAGATTGCATGTGTTATTTTTGGGTGTCGAAACACAACAAGTAAAAAGTTAAACAACTTAGGATTTCACATGATTACTATGTAAGTATACTGTACTATATAACAGTGCTGTGATTGACTGAACCGTTTGATAGTCCCATAGTATGTTACAATGCCGTAAGCTAGTTTCGCATCCACCAATATTTTTACTCAATGATGACCGTATTTGCCATGGCGTATATTTGCCATAATAATAAGTTTACTTATCGCTCCCCCAGTTCTTGTTTACCGTATACGCCAATCTTGTCAAATATGACTTTTCCATGCATTTGTCTTAAGAATCAAATTCTACACAATCTGAGCTAAGAAAAACCGTAAAACTCGATAATGTGAGAGTTCTTTTATGTATTTTTTAAATAAATTTCTTGTTTTTATAAGACACATTGGTCCAGTACACATGCAAACATTGCTTATGTAAAATTTTCTCAGTGGCGTTTACGATAAACAAGAACTAAGGCAGCGTTATGGCAAGTTAATGAGTTAACCTGGAAGCATACGTTAATATCATAATAAACAGCTGATGCAAACAAGATTATGTATTCAGCTGTTTTGCTGTTAATGTGCAGAAAATTTGCAATTATTTTATCATCATCATCATCATTCTTGGTATGACAGCCTGGGTGGGTGATGGCCTCTTTCATGAACCTACTGTAGCTATGTATGTCTATAAATCGCTTAAAACGCAACGAGTCTTCACATATTGTAAAACTTCAAACCGTCTCGTTTCAAGCAGGGTCACGTTTGGTGTGTGATACTATTTACAGGTAAGGGGGCTGGCTATACACCAACCACTTTTATTGAAGTAGAGGTTTTTCAGCTCCCGAGCGGGCTGGTTCTAGTTTCATGTGAAGGCTGAAATACCAACGAAGGCTTAAAATACCGGCTTCTTGCCGGTATTGTCGCATGTGGTCAGTTGATCCTTTCTTCTTCTTATTATTGTAAAAACTACGTTCATCTTGACTAATAGGTTGGTATGAGGCTGACCGCCCATACTGTAAAAAATGGTTCACTTTGCCAATGTCACCTCTGTTTCAGGGAAGGTCGGTAAAAGTTGTGGGGCTTATGTTCATTTGAGGTTTGGATTTTATTTGTAAGTACGCATTCAGCATTTGTAAGCGCAAACTACACGTGTTGGTTTGTGGGCATACATCTGAGAGCTTTAAATGAATATATCTTTGCAACTTAGATTATAGAGTATTATAGATCTTGCTGTTTGTCTGATTAAAACCGCATCACAATTTATTTCTGACACCGTTGACGGGAATCTAAGCCTTGTAATCTGGCATCGAATGCAAGCGTTCTACTAACTGAGCTATCGACCGGAAAGGAATTTCACAAATTTCACTAAAACTTTAATTTCTATTGAGTTTAAAAAAATTCCTAGTATACTATTTACTATCTGAATCCATAATTTAACATCTGCCAAAAAGTGGTCCATAAAGTAAGGCAAGCAATTCTAAATAGCATATTAATTACCATATCCTCCCATCAAGTTTAAGCCCCAGTTAACCAGAATCTAATTCCCAAAGGGTATGTATCCCTAAGGTCAAACCTCCATAGAAAACAGGATGTGTGAAGAAAACAGTGGCGAAGAGTCAAGTCTTTCAAAAAAATATAAACTCTTGATGAACTACATATTGCATGCGTAGGTACCTGCAGAAAAACAACCTTTTCACATCTTTCCTGAAACGGGGGCCTTTCGCTAAAAAAAATTTTTTTTTACTATAAATGTGGCAGTTCGATGGTAGAACGACACAGTGACAAAACGACACATGACAGAACATCTCAATGAAAGTACGACAAATCATCACATGATAAAAAATCACATCCCTTGTGTATAACACAACATACCATAAACGGCACATGAAGAAATATTGTCACAGTGATATACTTTCAGTGTTATTTTGTCAAAGTGTTGTTTTGTCATGTGATGTTCTGTCATGTGTCGTTCTGTCATGCGTTGTACTGTCATGTGTCGTTTTGTCACTGTGCATTTCCAACCTTTCAGCAAATTTGGCCAACCTTGTACCATCCAGATTTGTGAATTGATTTTAAAAAAGAAACATTAGAAGTTATATGAATTCTACGCCACTGGAACTATAGACATACACTACGATGAAACTTCATAGAATGAAACTAAAAATATCTGTTTGCCTCATAAATATCAGTTGAAATTGTGTCATGGCTCCGAGCACACATGAGGCGATAATTACCGATCAGCTTGTCACACAGTTTAAATCCCGAGAGAGCCCTAACATGTGAACACTTCACAATCTGCTTTCAACTATGAAAAAATGGGCACTTGAAAATTTACCAGCTGTCCGTTATGCATCAGTTAAATATGGTGAGATGGTTTTACAACTAAAATGAATAATCTAAGTTGCAAAGATATCACAACGAATGCTGCATGCGTACTAATGTTTACAAAATAAAACCCAAATCTCAAATGAACATAAACCCTGCAACTTTTGCCGACCTTCCCTGAAACAGGGGTGACATTGTCAAAGTCTTTACTTTTTAACAGTTTGGGTGGTGAGCCTAATACCAACCAATAAGTCTTTATTATTGGAGTTGTGTTGCAATATAATAAATAAAGCCTTATTAGTGTTATGTAAGATATGAAAATATACAAGTTCATTGTATTCTACAAAACTATTGATTTTTTAAAGCCGCTCAGCAAATCCATGCCTCAAATTGAATTATCCGGGCATAAAAACAACAATAAACCATGGATCACCTAAAGATCATGTAAGTAAGGTTTTAGAAGACAATGTAAGCCTGTACATTCAAGATACAACAGAATGCAGAAATATTTCATCAGTTGCAACTTTGTGTTATTTTTTCGTCTTTGTAATAAAATGTAAATAAAAACCAAACCTCATTACTCCACCTGTTGGCCTCGGGGCGGGATTTCCCATCCAGGACGCCGCAAAAGCAAAACCGAAACCAAAATAAACCACCCTTTTTGTGAAAGGGGACTCAGTAATGCACCCCTTGCAACAGAACAGTATCCAGAACGTACAACATTGGTAAACTCCCTTTAATCGCGTTAAAAGAAAAATGTTTGGAAGATACAATAGCACTCCTAGTGTGTGTAATGGTTTTCTTGTATTAATTTATATTATCCAGTTAGAGGAAGTTTACGCAGTATTTTACACTTGGGGTACAGAACTTCGAAAATAAAACGGTGATAGGATAGAACGACACAGTGACAAAACGACACATGACATAACGACACATGACAGAACGACACATGACATAATGGCACATGACATAGCGACACATGACAGAACGACACATGACATAATGGCACATGACAGAACGACAAATGACATAATGGCACATGACATAGCGACACATGACAGAACGACACATGACATAACGACACATGACAGAACGACTCATGACATAATGGCAATTGGCACATGACATAGCGACACATGACAGAACGACACATGACATAACGACACATGACAGAACGAAAAATGGCATAACGATACATGACAGAACGACCTATGACAGAATGACACATGACAGAACGACACATGAAATAGCGACACATGAAACAACGACACATGATATAGCGACACATGGCAGAACGACACATGATTAAACATCGCTTTGACAAAACAACACAGAAAATACATCCCTATGACAAAATATCACAACGTCATGTAATGTCTTTTCATGTGCCGTTTATGGTATTTTCAGTTTTAGGTAGATATGTGATGTTTTATTTTGTGATATCATTGTGATTTACTTTTTTGTGATATTTTTTTCATAGTAGGTAATGTTATGTCATGCGTCGTTCTGTCATGTATCGTTATGCCATGACGTGTCGTTTTTCCACTGTGCCGTTCTACATATAAACCATTATACATTTCGTGTACTCTCTTTCATTTCGTAGATAGAAAATGCTTGAAAGATAACGCAGCACCCCTAGTGAGTGATGTAGTTTTCTATTTACTTATCGAGGGGAGTTAAAGATTTTTTTTATACTTGGGGTATTGTGGTTTCCTTTGTACACCCATCAATTATATGAAATCCTAAATAAACACGCTGGAGTGATACACTTATGGAAGGAGGATGAAAAGACTCGACACCTTTATATCCTGAGGGTGTTTTCATAGGAAGAAACTAAAGAGTACAACGCATTGTAACTGTGAAGCAGATTCCGATGCATTTATTTCAAGATCATTGAAATCCATCCAATCCATTTTACAATGTGGGATTTTAAAGTTTCTTTGTGTCGGTTAAATGGAAAAAAATCTCTTTTGTGAACATTGACTTTTTTCCTTCCTTGGCATCTTCAATATGACTCTGGATGGGCTGAACGTATACAAGGACCTTAAACAAAAATGGCGGTCGATCTGCAATGTGGGCGGATAAAGTATAGCTGTGATTATTAACTTATTGCATGTTAATTTATTATAGTTTAAAATTTTTTGAGGAATTCAAAAACACTGTTTATTTTCACATGAATATATTTAAAAAGATTACAATCTTTAGAGTAAGTTACTAACGTTTTCGACCTAGAAGGTCATCATCAGGTATGATTATACCTGATAATGACCTTCCCAATAATCATACCTGATGATGACCTTCTAGGTCGAAAACGTTAGTAACTTACTCTAAAGATTGTCATCTTTTTAAATATATTCATGTGAAAATAAACAGTGTTTTTGAATTCCTCAAAAAATTTTAAACTATAACAGTATGAATTTTCACAGTGTTAATACACAAACAATACAAAATATGTTAATTTATTGTTGACCGGTCCGTAGTCGATAGTGGCTAGTGCTTCGGACTCGTAAATGGAATGGTGGGCTCGAATCGCGGCGAAGCATAATAAATATATCATTTGTATTTTCAAACATGCTATTTGCTGGGTTGAAAAATTCATATTTCTTTACCAAAGATAGGTCATCAAAGTTACATACAGCCTTACAGCAACTGTATATTGTTTGAGAATCGGGGCTTTCTAAAGTGGCAACAAAGCTCGTAGAGGGTTCTTGAGGAGCTCTCACGAAATAATTCACATAACATGGTTATAATTTGTAATAGTGTGTACTTACAAAATAAAAATAAAGCAAATCTTAAATGAGCATACACCTTGTAACTCTGGCCGCCCTTCTCTGAAACCGAGAGAATATTATCAAAGTAGAAAATTTACTTTTTCAGTACGGGTGGTCAGCCTCATATCAACCTATAAGTCAAAAAACACGATCTTCAATAATTAGTAATGACTAATGAGACAGACGACCGTTGTTTTGAAAAATGATTACACTGGAATAACAGGGATCTTATTTATGGCCAATCAATGGCAATCAGAGAAAACACAAAACCAGTCCTTTAGCGTCGTGATAGCCACAAAAAATATAAAACACAGTAACTGGCTGCATGACCAGACTCACTTCATAAATACTTACTTACTTACTTTATCCGGTTCACAAGCCTTGAAGGCTCAGGGCCTTCCGCACCACACTCCTCCAGGACTCTCTGTCTTCTGCCGCTTCCCTCTATGGTTCCATTACTCCCAGGACTTCCGTGTTGGCTTTGACATTGCCTTTTTAACGTACCCTGGGACGTCCAAGTGATCTGAAACTGAAGGCGACACCATATAAGACATTTATTATGATCCTGGAGAGAGAAGTAATAGCTTTGATGATCGCAAAACTCCACTGAATAGGCACAATAAGTAAAATAAATGAGCAACTAGATCGATCCATAATCTAGTGGTTAACGCTTCGGACTTGTAATTGAATGGTCCTGGAGCTCATCTTCCCTCCCTTTGTTCCTGTTTAATAATAATAATAATAACAATGATGAATAATGTTCCACACTTTTATAGCACCATTTCGTAACTAACGTCACTTCAAAGGCGCTTTGTAGAATTGTCCAACCAAAAATGTGTTCAATTGCTTTTTAAACCGTTCCTCACTGTGTTGCTCCCTGAGGGTCACTGGGAGTGCATTCCAATGAGATATGGTTATAATGAGATGTTGGAGGGAATATTTCTCAAATCTTATTAGATATGTGTTTGAAAAAAAATCAAGTCATCATGGGTCTAAAATAAGTCCAACGAAGAGGTGTTGCGGGACGTAGAACAGAGCTTTTTAGTTAGATTCTGAAAAAAAAAGCCAAGCTAATAGGGCACTCCATTAGACATAGCACCTTTTTTAACAGCAAATTTGAAAGAAAAATCTATGGAAGACGAACAAGAGGTCGCCCAAGAACTTCATACTTCAAGGATGTGAAGCGGCTCATGGATGTCTCCTGCAATTCACATCTCAAGAGGATGGCAACAGACGGCGAAAAAATGGCTGACACAACAAGGCGCTGATTTTAGAAGATGATGAATTAAAAAAAATATTGCATCAAATAACACAGCCAGAGACTCTGCCACACTCGTCTAAATATTTTTTAAGTTCGTATGAAATTGTGGGTCTCGCTCGAGTATATCCCCGGGCTGTTTGCTCTTGTTCTATTGATAACAATGATGAGTATTCAAATAATAAGCCGGCGGTGGATTCACATAGGGATTAAACACAGGCCTACGTTTCAACTCAAAAATATCGTTCACGATAAAATGTACAAAAAAGTAAACAGAGCCTCTGGAAAGCGTTTTAGATCTAATAAATTTATTTTTTTATAAACTCTACGTTTGGGTTTATACGTAAAGTTGTATGGATAAGGCTCTAGGCTCTCGGAACCTTGTTTGTTTTACCCTAATTGTTAGAGAAATTATTGTACCGTAGAAGGTATTACCGATATACCTAGTATTGTTACCGCATACATAACAGAATTATGACATGATAAAGGGCAACGGGGAAAGGGAGATGATTATGGAAAAAGATAAAGGAAAAATCTATTGAGTCGTTATTACTTTTTTTTTTTTTAAGAAATCCTGTGCGGGAGACTCCCTGGATTCTAGAGACTCTAGGGGTCTATAACACTTGTTGTAGTGCCGCAGACGTGTACGAACTTGGTCGTCGCTACAAAGCGCCAATACTCAAGCAAGACCCAGTTGCTGTAAGGCTTGATTGACTTTTGGTAACAGGTCATTAGTAAAGGTTTATAAATTTTTCAACCCAGCGAAGAGCAAAATTGAAAATATAAATGGGATATTTTTTGTGCTCCGCCGGGATTCGAACCCACAACCTTAATATTCAGAGTCCGCACTGTTACCACTGAGCTATGGACCGGTCGAGCTTGTAAAATAAAAATAAGTAGAGTCACATTTTTAAGAGCGTTGTATAGTAGTTTTTGTTTCTTTAACTTTATTCTCTTAGGCGTGTTTATTAATTATTTATTATTAATTTATTAAGTTTATTAATTGTTTATTATCAAAATTTTGAAGGTAAAAATTTAAATATAATTATATGTCTTGAAAAGTGTCACCACGAAAAAAAATATAAAATACACGTTTGTTTATATTTTTATCGTTTTTTTTTGTGTTTGCTATATTTTTCTGTTTCTTAGTTATACACTGTTTAATCTTACAAGTAGAAGATTATTTTATTATGTCAATAGTTTTTGAGAAAATGTGGAAAAACTGCTTTCAAGATATTTCATCAATTAAATAGTTTCAGTTTTTTAAATATTTTTTCAAAAACT